>JADBJO010017616.1:12500-37215 GCA_016801955.1 Conus betulinus | reverse complement strand
TTGTTTTTAATGGAGCGTGTTTATTGTAAACATTGAGAAAAGTGTGATACCACACTTCTAAGGCTTCATTGGGATTCGTGAACTGATACACAGAGGAAAATGAGGAATTCATCAGATCTGTAAGAAATAAGTCTTTATCAAAGCCTGAAAAGTTCCTATACGTAACATACTTGTGATGATTTAGGGGGATTTTAACGCCTCGTTTAGACCAAGTAAAACAGACAGGGGAGTGATCGCTGCATCCAAAGACTGGGTGAACATATTTCTACTATAGTAGGTACAGAAGATGTGTACACATGGTCAATGAGAGTTTGGGAAGTAGCAGTGATTCGTGTTGGCTTATCGATTAACTGAGTCAGATTAAAAGAAGTGTAAGTTTGAATCCAGGATTTATTCACTTTCAAAAGATCAATGTTAAAATCACCCAGTAAAATAATTTCGTTTGAGAGTAAGGACGCCTCCTCCATCATTAGAATAAAGTTATCTATCCAGTCAGCATGTTCTGTTGGGTTTCTGTAATAAAGCCTAGGAGAATTGGTTTGGAAGTTTTGAACTGTAACTCTATCCATAGTGATTCTATATGATATTTTTCGAGCGAAGCGGCTCGATTAAATTTAATAGATTGGTGAACATAAACAAGTAAACCTGTTTCTCTTGGTCTGGAAGGGTCATTACGAACTAAGTTATAACCAGGTAAAATTAATTCTGTGTCAGAAATATGGTGTGTTAATCTTGTTTCCGCAAAACCAAATAAATGAAAACAATAACCATGATTATATAAAACACGAGACACGTCGCATAACTTATTAATCAAACTGTTAATGTTCAGAAACCCAACCTTAAGGCCATCTGCAGATGGCCAGACTTCTTTCGTTCGCAACATCTTGACGCAATAGCAAAGCAGGAATGTAAATTGCAAGAAAAGTAATACCAAATACCACCAACAAGGGATATTGTAATACCAAACAATTTAGTAACAAGTCAACAATGAGTCAAAAAAAAAAAAAAAAAAAAAAAAAAAATCAACAGACACGTAATCAAAAATACAATAGAAAATGGAACGTATATTATGTGCAAAGTTATTTAAGTTAAAAGATCAATGAAGGCTAATAGCTGTCTACAGTTTGGTAAGCAACAGAAACACACACACACACACACACACACACACACACACACACACACACACACACACACACAGACACAGAGAGAGAGAGAGAGAGAGAGAGAGAGAGAGAGAGAGAGAGAGAGAGAGAGAGAGAAATCGCGAACGCAGAAAAAAAAGACAGAAAAAAAAAACAAAACAAACAAAAAAAAACCAACTGACGACTGTCGTATCAGCAGGAGCAACCGTGCGAATTATTCTGACAAAGTCAAGAACAGTCATCTTGGTCCGGTAAGTCTGTGAGTGCTGCTCCATTCAATTCATGCTCATTCTAACATCGATTACAGACAATCCCTACACCAACCCCCACCCCTTATCAAATACACACACTCACGCGTGGCCACTTATTAAAGTACGCTTAGCCATTATACGTTGGGACAAAAATATGCACACAATTCGTCACATCACAATCATCAGGGAAATAAAAAGAAAACATTCAACGAGATATATACAGTTCATGACACACTTTTAAATCATCATTACAGCAACAATTATGAGAGAAACATGATGACATTGAAATAATGCACTTTACAGACTAGGATAAGAATAGAAAGAGTGCTGTTGAGACAAAAGATGTGATGCCATTTTCAATAAATGTTCAGCATAAGGGTGAATAGGATTTGGAGTGCTGAAGTCGGTCATTCTGGGCGATCTGTTTTGTTGGGGGAGTGGATGATTACGTGTGGGATTTTGATGACAGAAAGAATGTGAAGGAATGTTGTGAACATTATCTGCAGGGAGGGGGTTACTATGGACAACATGCATTGGGAGAGAGTTGCGGACATCATGGGCTGGTCGGGGGTTATGTGTAGAAGGTGCTGGGAAGGGTTGACAGTGGATATGATTGGGTGGTAAGGGGTCACTCTGAAATCCCTTGGAAACGGGTCTTTGGGTAAGGGGGGAAATGTTGAAGGGAAGAGGCTGGCGGAAAATCTTCAGAGGCTAAGTGATACTTGGTAGGTTCCTGACTGCTTGGGACATTTGAAAAATTAGAGTGATCGAATGACGATAAGTTGGAGAGTGACAATGGGGTATAATTTAATTGCCTTCGTTGTGAAGTTCTTGCAGAGGTTTTTGGATGACTGACCTGATCAGGAGGAAAATGTTCAGTATGATGTCCATTTCGCCACAGGCTTTTCAAGTTGTTTGCAAGCCTTCCAGTACCTCGAATGTTGGGATGAATTGTATCACACGGTACAAAGTTTTTATCAGCTGCAAAAGCAGGGAAATTATCAATAAGAGTAACTTCATGCTGGTCACACGCTTCTTTTAGATTACGATTTGACGGTAAAATGGTGTTGTTGAAGGAATGTTTGCCTCTGGCTGGCAGGATGGAGCTAAGACTCACACATGCAGAAGGAAACTTGTGTTTACATAAGATAATGATGTTAGACCATGCACTGACAGATACTGGACCTGATGGACATGAATTAATGCCAACATGTAATATAACATTTTTCACATTTGGACAGACAGACAGAGAAGACAGCCATGAATGAATATCTTGAATGGACACTCCGGGAACACAAATCTTGAACGGTCTTTCATAACTAGGAAATAAACGTTTGGGATTGATGAAACGTATTATAGAGTCACCAACGAGCAGTACAGTCGTTTCATTAAAAATGGACATACGACGACAAAGCGTGTCGATAGGAGACGACTTGGAGACAGCATCTGGCTGGTTCACATGAACGATTCTTCTTTTTTTAGACGATGGGGATTTAAGATTTACAGAATCAGTGTTATCTATGTCTGACAAAAGAGTGAAGGGATTGCTAGTCTGGACAGCGTATTGCATAGATTCTGTCTTGTTGTTGTTGGGTGGATGAGGAGGGAGACAAGTGGAAATGTTTTGCCTCAACATGTCGATTAGAAAGGCTATCAGAAGCCTGTGACTCAACATCTGATGTCATCTGGGAAGATGTGATGGGCACTGCGTTGGTTTCAGTTACGGTATTCTCCAGGACGTTGACCTCAGCAACAGTATTGTAATTAGGTTGTAAGAGTGGCAACGCTTCAGTTTGCATTCCAACAGTGTGGACAGAGGTGTATTGGGGCTGTGAGAAAGATTTTGATTCTGTTTGTATTCCAACATTGTGGAAAGAGGTATCAATGTTTGATAAACTTGAACTTGTTTGTGTTTCGGTCGTAACAAACTCTCTCTGGTATGATTTCACTTTTTTCATTTGAGACTGCAGTGAGCCTAGCTGGGTTTTGATACAATTATTTTCTTTCAGCAGTTGTTTGTTGGTTGCTTCTAAATTTATTATTTTATTCTTTAGATCATCTAATTTGTCACAGATAGATTAAACTGTCACATATGTTAGCACGTAGTTCATTTTTAGCTGCAGTTTTTACATCTTCAGTCACTGAATTGATAGCTTCAGGGGAGAGGTCTACAGCGGACATGGAGTTCACAGTCTGTTCCAGCTGAGTCATTCTCCGTTTTAAATGGGTAGATGGCGTGGAACTGGATTGTCCTTGGGCTAGTCTTGTACAGAGAACAGCCGTTACAATACCAAAGAAAACAAACCAATGAAAAGATATGTTAATAAAATATATGCATCTATACATGCAATCTCCGTTCGATCCTGCTCACATAACAGTGTACGAAAATAAATTTATCTCATTTGTATGGAATTTTCCCTTCGCTTTAAAGCTAGGAAAAGAAATGTAGACATTTGAAGTTGGCTATCAATATTACCATTAAGAATTCCTGCATATTGCTCATATTTCGACAAATAATTTCCTTGACTATAGACGGAATATCTAATTCTAGGGTCATTGTAATATGTACATTCAAATAGGACGTGGAATTCGTCTTCGCAGTCTGCGTAACATAGGGGACAAACAGGATGTTCGGCAGGCAAGAAGCGGAGACAGTGACTTTGAATGGTTGAGACTCCCAACCTGAAACGTACTAAGGCAGTTTTAAAAATTCTATTGTTAATGAAATCAACATATTTTTCACGTTCAAAAATATTCTTGAAAGAATAATAATAAGATCGAAACGATTGCTTTCAGACATATGTGAGTACCACTGCTGACAGAAGCAACTAATAAGGCGATCCTTAAAGACCCTGAGAAAAAGTTTCTTGTTCCCGACTTCACCATACATCCAAACGTAGCCAAAACCATTTAAACACAAGATGCTTTAAATGTGATACCCAGTTTTGAACCCTTATATTTCTTTCCTGTAACATATGAAGCATGTTGTATGCTTTTCTTGAGTATCTAGTAGGAGGCTGTTTAAGGAGACGAGACCAAAAGTGGATGCACCTAGCTGCAGAATTAATATATAATGGGTAACGACCCAATTCGCCATAAACCATATCATTAGGCATGAAAGTTGGTACATTGGGTATTAATTTACAGGCCTGTAGGTGGAGCTTTTCAATAGATTGGAACGGCTTATAACCCCATAATTCTGAACCGTAGAGAAGTGAAGGAGCAACTTGTGCATCAAATAGTTTAAAGAAAAGTTTGGGAGAAAGAACATCCTATTTTTCTTAATGTTTTAAGAATCTCGAAGGTGGCTCTCTTGGCTCTAGCGACATGATCATAACCAGTAGCGACATCAAAACTAAGTTTAGCTGAGAAAGTAACTCCCAGATATGTATATGAATTGGCAACATTTAGTTTATCACTGCAAAAAAAAAAAAAACATTGTTCCTTAACACCTAGAAACCCGCCTTTACGAAATACCATAATCTTACTTTTATCTAGACTGACCTTCAAACTTAAATTCAGTGCACGACTGTAGAGAATATGGATTTGATTTTGTAGATCAGCTATCGTAGATGACATAAGGGCTATATCATCCGCAAAAAGCAGGATAAAAAGTTCAATATCATTAAGAGAAAACTGAACGCCATGTTTACCTTTATAAAATACGTCATGGGCAAGTTCATTGATGAAAATAGAAAACAGAGTAGGGCTAAGGGAGCAACCCTGTTTGAGACCTTGCAAGCACTGGAAATAGTCAGTATAGGAGTTACCACATCTGACACATGATTTAATTGAGGAATACATGCTCTCTTCAAATGTTCAATATATTACCTTGGACACCATTTCTAAACAGTATATCAAACAATAATCCATGCTAAACTGTGTCAAATACTTTACTAAAATCAATGTAGGCAGCGTATAATTTTTTTGTTTTGTGACAGATGTTTCTCAATACACGCATAGAGCGTGAAAATATGGTCGATTGTAGAAAAAGATTTTAAAAAAACCTGCTTGTGCATCTGAAATAACCGAGTTGACTTCTACCAAGTAACCAGACACTTATTTAAAATGTAGGTGAAAAGTGTACATACATTATTAATAAGAGAGATGCCTCGATATTTATTAGTGTTATTTATATCACCCTTCTTATGTAGTGGGATAATAATGGATTTAGTCCATTCGTCCGGAAAAACACCATCTCTGAATATTTTATTGAGAAAAATGACAAGGAAAGGAACAACTGCATCGCCTGCAGCTTTTATAATTTCACTAATGAGACCCATCTGGACCAGCTGCCTTCCCACACTTGAGACTTGTAATTGCTTTTATAACCTCCTCAATAGTAATAACACCGTCTAAGACTGGGTCAGAAACTGCTTCTGGAACCTCAGATGCCAAACATTCCTCAGTCGTAACGACTCCAGTATTTAGCAGGTTATCGAAATGGTTAAACCATTCAACCTAAGAAATATCATTTACCATCGGCGACCGTTTACGGTATTTGTTAATTTCCGACCAGAAGGTTTGGGAATCGTTAGCAGCCTTTAACAGAGAGTTAATACGCTCAACTCTGAAATTGTGGCTTTTACAATATTTTAATTGGCCATAATCCCGTCTTAATTGAAGATAAATTAGTCTATCTTGGGGAATTCCAGATTTATTACTGGCCACTAGTGCTTTTCTAACATTGACTTTGGTTTCCTGACATTTCTTGTCCAACCAGGAGTCTGTAACTACCCTTGCTGTAAAGAATTTAGTTTGACGCATGCAGGCACTAGCATTCATTAAACATTGTGTAAATTCAGACAATGCTTTGTTAATACATGTATCAATCAAACTGGTGGCATATTCAACGTTACACGAGAACAAGTGAGTGGCCTTGTGAGCAACAAAAGCATCAATTTTGTCTCTATTCCAGACAGTGAATTTATTTATCATTAGTGTTAGTTGGTGATGGTGGGGACTGTCTCCTGAAAGTTCTAACTTAATAGGCATGTACACAGATTCAATTCTACAACACACAGAAAAACTTTTGACGTTCGGCAACAAGTCGTACGAAATGAGAAATAGTCTATCACACTAGAACCATGGACAGATATAAAGGTGAAGTCTCCACTGTAACAACCGTGATTGGATCCATTTACAATACACAAATCAAAACAAGCACACAGGTTTAAGAGGCGTTCACCAAAGCATTGAGTACTGGATCATTTGTTGAACGTGATTTCTTAAAAGGATTAATGGGATGAACTGGATCAGCAAATAAATAGGTCATATCAGGGAAAGCTATTTGGAGGTCTGCTGTTCTAGCAGTAAAATCTCCACTACATACTATTTGAGCCTGTGGGAAACGATTGCTTAAGTCCACGATACAATTTTCTAAAGCTTCAAATGTGACACAGAATTTGATGACTGGTAAAAACACAGAACCTGTTGGTGGAATATAGACAAAAATAAACAAAATGTCATGGCCAACTTTTAGCATATCCTTAGACACTTTTACACAAATAACATGATCGATAGAAACTTCTATAAATTTAATAAATTTATTAAATGTTTTGTTGATTAGTAACAGAAGTCCACCAGATCTGCGACCCATAATTGAATGCTTAAGTGCTTTAGTTCTAAATTTTCTTAATTAAAGTGATAATCTAAATCAAAGGACTCATGAAGAAATGTTTTCAATAAGGCATATGACGTCAAAACAAATGAGTAAAGTCCGAATCAACAAGTTGGCTAGCTAGACCATCAATGTTCCAGAAACGATTGACAGGCTCTCCACCGCTCTATTAGGATGGTCATTGACTGTAACGGGCCGGCCACATTGACTATTTGCTAGCATTGTAAACTGAAGTGTTGACTGGTTCATCACAGTAAATGTCTCTGTCAGTCTTGTCTGTTTGCTTTTTTCATTGAGTCTAGTTAGTTTGTTTTTGTTTTGTCTGCGTGTAATTGGAGCTTTAGGGGGTGAAGGATTAGTGGTTTCATTGACATGAGTTACACTAGTGTTCTTCACTTTGGGTTTGGGATGTCCAGGAACAGGAGAAACACCAGCATTGATGCCTGACATTGGCCTGTTATCCGGCGATTTCTCACAGCATGGATAAACAGGACTGTCGAGCTGGGATTCTATGCGACTGTCTACTGAGAGATCGGCGAGACAGGTGTTGGCTTTCCACGTCACTGGGTATGGCAGGGTGGAATGGGGACCGCTTCTCGTCGTTAGGCACTGGGTCAAGACCAAGAATGGTTTCTTGGGGACGCTGCAATGGGTCAGATCGCATAGGAAGGCATGTAGTCAAAAGGCTGGAAGACACAGGGTTGGGGTTTGGCTGGGGTGTGCATAAAACGGAAGAATTGTTACCATGTGGTATTGTGTCAGAAGGAACTGCTGCACTGCCTGAAGGAATTACTTCTATTGCCTTGGGAATTGTGGAGTCTGGGCAATCAGGTTCTTTGGCAGAAATCTGCAGATCATTTCTTTCATCTGATACTGGACACAATCTCGCTCCACATTTGTCAATCACTGTCCTGGTACGTGGTTCACGTTGAGGTTGTGGCAGTTCAGAATTAGTGTTGGTAGGGGGGAAAGAGTTTCCCTGAGATATTGTGGTGCTCATCACGAAGCTGGACTCACTAGGCTTAGGGTCTGGATGCTCGAACGTGGTCCCCTGCTTTCTAGATTCGGCAGTGTTTGGGCGTACTTGTTTGTGGTTGGTTTGAAGGCCCAGGAACGCTCCTTATCTGCTGTCCAGAGGAGACTACTTGGGTTGTTGCTGGGAGGTTGCTGTATCTGGGTGCGATGAAAGTTGAGCTCTGGGACTGGCGGCGTAGAATCACGGCGATTCGATGGCTCACAGTATCCTTCAGAGTGGGCTGGCTGGCCACAATCAATTGTGTCAAACAGATTTGTATTGGTCTGTGTTGACTCCCTGTGGTCCATAGTTCTCAATCTGCTGGTCTTAGCACGGTGTCGCAGATTCTTTCTGTTGTAAACTAGTCGTCCTTTCTGTACATAAACATGTCTTCCCGCATTTCTCTCATCCCTCACAATCTGATTTTGACGGTCAGTAAGGTCAGAGGCGATACGGATTCCTTCACAACTCACCAAATCTCTTCTACATTCTCTGACCCGAGAGAGAGAGAGAGAGAGAGAGAGAGAGAGAGAGAGAGAGAGAGAGAGAGACAGAGAGACAGAGAGAGTGAGAGAGAGAGCACTGAACTGTTATTGATCAGGACAATAGCCCATACAATTAGAATGTCCATAGAAGTTCAATATCAAGTGACAAATCTAGTTCAAACATTGATAGTGTGAATGAAGTATGCTCAATTTTACACAAGACGCTGCACAGATAAATACTTTCATAATAAAACAGCTTTCAACTCTGCTTGATGATTCGTTTCGTTGAATAATGCGGACAGCGTGAAAGTACCATAAACTTTACAATAAGGACACATCACATGTAGGGTCCACTACCATTAGCTTTTTTTTTTTTTTTTTTTTTTTGATAGGGATTGCTCGTTCATTTTCGTTGTCCTGAGTGTTTTGTGTCTTTCCTGAAGAAGACCAAAGAGGCCTAAACGCGTCGTATTTTGTCTTGTGATTCGTTTGTCTACGCTTTCTTGGCGGTTCGCTATTAATTACATTTATTCTTTTGTAGGGACTCAACACCGGTAAAACTCTGTACTATCATGTTCACGTAGGACTCAACACCAATAGCGCTTTGTACCATCATCTTTGTTACGGGTCCAAAGAGCAGTAACGCCTGGTACCTCTATCTGCGCAAAGGGAATCAACATTAACTGGCTCCAATACTATCATCTTTCTGTAGGGATTCAGTATCAATAAGGTCCAGGAGTATCATCTTTGTGTAGGGACTAATCACCAACAAGGTCTAGTTCCACTGCCTTCGTGTATAACATTTCTGCCACTTGAAGACAGATGGGTACTGGGCCTTTGTGGTACTGGGGCCTATTATGGACAATACATATACTGTGAGTACTTATTCAGCATCTATTATAGGAGACGAAGCTCTAAGTGCCCAGCGATCCATGCTGCTGTTTATACAACGGGTTGTCAACTTTAGTAGAGCCGGCTGAACAGCTGCTTGCTAGTACTAAATCATTCGTTTCTTGTGTCTATCAGTCGAATAAATGTTACTCGGTTTTTCACTTATTTCTTTGTTAGCTCATGGATAAAGCATGTTGTGTATACATGTGTCATCGATACCACCGGCAAGCTTCTCTTGTCTCCAGAAATCTGATAATGGGATTTTAGGTGTATGCAAGATATTATATGTGAGTTCACACATTGAACCACGGTTTATAGTATCATTTGGAGGACTTTTCGTGAAATGGAGTCTGAATCAGTGCTAACGCCAACAGTAGACAGTGTACGTGCATGCGTGCGTGCGTGCGTGCGTGCGTGCGCGCGCGCGCGCGCGTGTGTGTGTGTGTGTATGTTCAGGTGGAGGTGGACGGACGGTGGGAATGCTTTTATGCGGGACGAAGGGCTGGAAGGGGTATTACACGCCCGTTGGGGACTTCTCCAGAGACCGTTCATGATTTCGAAAAGGCCCACTACATGAAATGTCAGATCCGATATATCCAAATGAACAGCGATATGTGAAAGAAGAAAAAGATGCACCCACTAATGCCAGTGGAACCTCACAGTATTGTCCTCAAGCACCGATCCAACAAGCCGGTGGCAATTCCTCACCGCCCTTGAATGCCTGCGCTGTGTTGACATGGGGTGCAGGCACACCCATGGCGTTCTCTTCAGACTTCAAGAGATCCAAATGCGCCATGGCAGATGCCATTGTGTAATGACCACTAGACGCATCACAATCAGAAATTCCATTGAAGCGCCTCAATTGGTGTATCAGCACGTTTTTCATGACTGCAGAATCCATCAGCAACACACTCCGCCACCGAGGATGCTGCTGTGCGCACATCAAAGCCATTCGCTGCCGTTTTAATGACAGCCAAAAACAGCCAGGATCAGACACAGCCAAGCTAACGCGGTCTCTGAAGAGGATTCTGGCTTGCATTCTTTCTCGCTGTCAACGTAACTTTCCCTGTAGCCTCTGGGTATTTTCCTGAAGGCTGTCTAAAATCAAGAAAAAAAAGATACACTCTAAGGTGCCAGTGGGTCCTGAAGACGTTTTGTCCTCAACCGCTGAACCAGCCAGCTGGAAGCGATTCTGCATCCTTGGGAGCCTGTGTTTTACTTGACATTAAGTGCAGGCCCGCGCACGGCTGTGTATTAAGACGTATAGGGACATACCTAGCGAATGCCGTTTTCTGATACCAACTAGTCGAGACACAACAGAACCTCCACAGACACGTCTTAGGCAAAACCAGACTTTGTCTGGTTCAGTTTGCCTTCGTTAGTGACAAGATTTCATGCCACCAGTCATTGGTTACTGCCGGAGGGATTCACAAAATCTTCTAAGCTTAGTTCGTGAATAAGAGATTACTAATCCAGGTCAATTGCAAATTTGACATAGTAACTTAACGTACTGGAGAGGATATGAGATAGGTTTTTTTTTTCACTGCTTGAATAGAGCCTTCCAAGACCTGTAAGTAAAAGATGTCTGTCATGAAGATAGCATGCCGTGGGACCAGTTTCACCAGACAAAAATGTGGAAATAATGGTAAAAGAAATCTAGTTCTTCTCACTTCGCGCTTCAGAGCATTAGAGTACAAACTAGAACAGCTAAAAATAGTGATTAGGACCTGGCTAGTGAAACAGATACATAGGGAGACCTGTGGAGAAAAAGGGGGAGGGGAGGAGAGGTAGGAACATGTACGGTTAAGCTTACGCAATGAGTTTTCTTTAGCCAAATAAACAAGCAAACAAAAAACTACCACCATAACAACAACGACACCCACCACCACCACCATCACCACCACCGCCCCACCACCACTATATTCCCATGTAGTTGAAAGTTCGTCCCATGGCAACTGTCAGAACTGGGGGTGAGGAGGAAGCTTGCACGCTGATTGGAACAGGCTCGCGGGCGACCCTGGAGTAAAAGAGAACCTTTAAGAGGTTTTGTGACACAAAGACAACTTCGTTGTCTGCTGTAAGGTCAAAACATAAACACGGGATGAAGTACAGAACGCCAGCGTCACTGGTCCCTGGACCAACTGATGTTTCTTCTCTGAAATATGAAAATGTTCCGATGTCATTAAGTGGCTCAACAATCTGATGACATCAGCAGTGGCTGGCATGAAAATCAGCAGCTGACGGAGTGTGCATTCCAGGAGATTTAAAACGTGAGACATAAACCTGTTAAGACCAATGTCACATTTGAACGCTGAGCAGAAGCAGTCCAGATAGCTCATACAAAAGAACCCACGACATGACGTATCTCGATCTGGTAAAACCTCATGGATAAGTCACTCCGAACATGATCAAACTAGCACTTGAAATGTGTCATGTAAAAAAAAAGACAACAATTGACTTTTCATTGCTTCTTGGCCAGGTTCTCCACAAACGATTTCATAGCATACTGGGTCAGACTAGAAACTGGTTCAAGATGGGCTGAACACCGTCTCCATTTAGCAGTACAATTTTATGGATACTCTGTTATCACTTTACATGCTGTCACTGATGACACAACAGTCTCTTCAACTGAGGAAAATGAAGCCTGCAAAGTACCGAGACACTTAGCCGAAATGGTCACTAAGTCAGGATGCTAAAACCCTAATATTTCACGATTAAACAGTTAGATTAGACAGTCAATATTGCGATACACAAGCAAGCTATTTCAACAGTGACAGAAGAAGTGCCATTCATGAACCCTGGAAAATGGTATAATGACTCCTTGAAAATGACAAAGACGGGAATTGATGCCAGTAAAGAAGGCTGCAGGTGGCCTCCTGGCAATTCTTTTGTGCAATAGGAGCAACAGCAAAGTGGAATTAATGGAGGCCAAAATGACCAAGTACATAAAGAAATGGGTTGGCAGTCCACATGGTCAAACTGACACAGCATTCAACCACCGCAAGCAATTGAATTCAATCATGATAAACATAGAATAAGCAATGCAACGTTTGCTATTGTTCAAGAGGCCATTATGAACACATTTGTAGCTTTAACCCGACCCATGCCGAAGACTAAAAGAAAATGAAAAGTTACGGCAGGACCAGCCGCCGTGGCGAAGTGGTTAGCGTCGCGGACTCCGGCTGGGAGGTCGTGGGTTCGAATCCCATCAGAGTCATGTGGGTTTTTCTGCTCCGACCGGCTCCTACCCAGAGTTGAGTTTGCTGCGGACTCAGTTGGGAAGACTGGGACCACACAGTCGAGTTTCATCCACTTAATGGATGCGTTTCTGAGAGTGTTGCTCAAATTTCCTGACCAACACTGCAGGTGCCTGTATCTCTCGGGCCTGGTTGACGCCGGGATATATTATGAAAGGAAGCGTAGAGTACAGCCCTGTCATGTAGTCTCAGACCGAAATGGAAATCCGTAGCATCATCTTCATCATCCCTCATTCTCATCGATCAGCATTTAAAAAAAAAAAGTCTCAAATTCTGTGGCCCTTCATGCCCTGCTCTCATGGTGACCTCAGTTTCGATGTCTTCTCCACGTCTGTGGCCTTGGTTTGGTTCCTTGGGGTCACCGGTATCGGCGAGTCCATGGGGGCTGTCGTTGGACGGACGTGGTGGCGACCTCCGGAGGGAGAGCTCACTCACGCCGGCTCCGCGACTAAGCAATTACTGTCGTCAGTAGGGGGGCTTAGTAGGTGGGCGTCCTGCGTATGTTAGATCAGAACAGGCGCCACTGAACACCATCGAAGTGACTCGGCAGCAGTGCAGTGTCTCCTCCGGTGGGTTGCCTCTTGACGACTTGACATTGACTGCTCCCTGTGGATTGCCGGTGCCGGGCTGCGGCGGGACCACCGGGCTGTGGCTGTGGACGGGGTGTCGGAATGAGCGGCGTGGGTGCACTGCCTCTGAGGTGGCGCAGAAGTTGGGACAGCAAAAAAAAAAAAAAAGTTGCGGCAGTGGATATAGCAGGATAAGAGAAATACAACAAACAAACAAATCAAAGGCAGTGGCTGGGGGCCGGAATAGCTCTGTGGTAGAGCGCCGGACTCGTAATCCTGGTGATCCTGGAGTTGCTAGTTCGAATCCCCGCCAGGCCGTTTCGGTACAGGGGTATTTTTCCCTCGGAGTTAACATTGGTTCTGATTCCATTTCCCATAAAGTTCTTCGAATGAGACCAAAACAGAAGTTCCATTTGTGAACGCACGCATAACATCTTGCACACACGTACAATCCCGTCACCAACTTTCGGAAGAGGCTAGTTGGGCCGTTGGTATGGATGACACGTTACACATAGCATGCATCTTCCCCGATGATGGTGTATGGCTGCCTTAATGGCTAGACAAGAAATGGTCATACACAAAAAACTCCACTCCCTTTGTTGGGTAGATTGAATTAATCTTTGTCTGTCTATACAGGGAGTGTCCGCGGGAGTATCCGCCTGCGTACGCAGAAGAACAAAGACAGTGGCTGGCACTAAAAGAAATAAAGTCAAGGGCAGGAGTCATATACAGTTCTGAAGGTGACACCGACTCTGAGAGCTGCCTTGCGTCACATGTCAATGCAGGCGAGACTTCTTTGGAGTGCGTTTTCCCACGCAGTCTACTGTCCTTGTTGGCTTTGCTGGACTGCTTTCTGGATACACTCGGCGTCCTCTTCTTTCTTCAGCTCCTCTAATATCATGCCTTTTTTTGTTTTCCTTTTTTCACGTTTTTGACTACCATTTCATTTGTGATGATCCTAGCCCCTTGTCTGTTGGTCTGTGTGTGGACTGTTATTTCCCTCATCTTGAAGTTTTCCTTTGCCACGTCCACTACCTCCTCAACTTTCCATTTTCTGCTAGTCTTTAGCCTGGGCCAGATTGACTTGACAACTTTTTTTTTGCAAATCTTCAAGGTTCGTAAATAACGTCGCTTTACTTACTTTGTATTCTTCGAGGATGCATTTCAGAGGAAGCTTCAGTTTTGCATGGTGACAGTAGAGTGAAACCTCAGTGAGACCCGGAGGGACACTTAGCCGTTTCCTTGGATATGTGCTGATTTTGACCTTCATTGATTCCACAGTGCTGGGTGCCGATTTCGTACATCAATAGAGGGAACAAGAGTTTGGGATTAGCATGAACTGCAAATACAAGATCTTGTATTTGCCAGGGAGCCCACACTGCTCTATTATCTGCAGAAATTCTTCTGCGATTAGCTTGGTTTTCTTCTCTCGTCTTTGTGTATTTCAAGAAGTCATCATATCACATCCAAAGGCTCTTTACTAGTTCTCTTACAGTTGAATGGGCTTGGTTAGCTACAGTGAACTTGAGCGCTTTTGTTATTTTCCTTTCCGCAGGGAGAGGCTTCATGATTATTTTAGCGTAAAATTAATTCCAGACGAAGTTGCTTATTTGTCGAACTGCTTCAGTAGTTTTTGTGTCTCATCTTCCTTGGCGATAAGCATCTATGAAGGCCTTTACATGAAGGGGGGGGGGGGGGGGGGGGGGGGGTTGGAAATGATTTCCAAGAGCTGCCGGACCTCTACAGCTCATGACAGCTTTCAAGATGGCCTCCTTTGCCAACACAAACAGTACTGGAATATTGCACAGCTCTTTGCTATGCCAATGTCCAGATTGACCCAATCTCTTGTGTATTCTTTTGTGGGAGAGCTCATTGACAAACCATGGAAGTACTTCCTCAGCTTTTCCCTGATGTTCTTAGGGACATGATACTTGATGGTGGTCAGTTGAAGTATCTTGTGTGGAAATGATCAGCATGTATTTGTCAGATCGGGCCACACCATATCAAGGTCCCGTTTCTCTGCTCAGCTCTTTGGATTGCTTATCGAATCATAGTGACACATTCTACACAGCCAGAATCGCCTCGGCTGCCTCCTTTCTGGACGGATGAATCTAAGAGATATTTAAATAGGCTGGTTGTCTTGACATTCAGAAGTGATATTGGTCTAAACCGGTTGATGTCACTCGAGTTTAGCTCTTTCTGAATGAACGTTCCACCAGCTATCATTCACTGGTCACTGATCTTCAACTTTGTACATGCTGATCTTATGATTTCCTAGAGCCACTCAAAGACATTGGGACATTTGCCATGCAGCATTTCGTATTCGTTTTGAACCAGACGCAGGTTTGGCTCTGGCTTTCTTAATCACATTCTTACCTCCTCCAGTATTGGTTGTTTGCCTTTGAACTTTTTTCTCTGCTTCCGTAGGCGACACCAAACCCTGGATTTTAAGTGATGCTCTGCTCTGAAGGTCACATTCTGTTTCTTCGAGATGCTGCTCAAGAGTGTCTTTGTTCATGTGAGTGTCCCCAGATGTTGGCTGCTCGAACAGGTTCCTGCGAACTGGAAGTGGTATCTGAAGAGGCAGTCTGGGGTTTTCTCCTGTTTACAAGTTCTTCTGGTTGATTCTGCTTTGCTAGGCACTATTTGTGCTTTCATGTCTTCACAGTGCTTCTCTAAACCTTTCTCTACAAGCTTTTGAGGCAGCCTGGATCTGTTTTTGAGATTCTTATTTTTCGTTTGGATGTTTGTGGAGGTGTCTGCAGTTTTGGTTGTTTCACTCACTAGGCTTCCGGCATGTTCTGTATACAAAATCTCCAAATGTGGCTAGTATTTGCTCCAGCGTGCTCTTCCCTATCAGCACATCCAGCCTTTGGACTATGTTTTCGTCTAATTTCTCCCACTTTTGCATTTGTAGGTGGGAATTTAGGTTTCTGGCATTGCCAGCTTTCCCTTTCTGAATAAACAGCGTGGATGTTCTTGGCACAGTGGTTTCAATCCTGACCTTGGCTTTCCTACTACATCTAATCTGTTGATCCAGCGCGCTGCTGTTCCTTCATCAGAGTCTTCATGCAGTCCTTTTTCGTTCTGTGAAACTCCATGCCGCCCTAAGTGAAACATTTTCCTCCAAAGACACATGGGAGTTCCTCGTGTTCATTACACATAGTGCAGGAAGAGAAGTTGCTTTAACTCTGGTCTCAAGGTGAACCACGGTAAGAGATGATTCATAACAAGAATGCATTTTGTGTCTGTGTGTTTGGTCAGTGCTGGCACTTTATGTCTTGGTGCATGCAAATGGATGTGTAATGTGTAACCTGAAAATGAATCTAGCATGTAAATGGATGTGTAATGTGTAACCTGAAAATAAATCTATCTTCTATTTTTCATCTCTTTTATAAAAGTCAGTCCCTATACCTACCCCATTACCCCTGCCACTGCACAAGAATGCATGCAGTCAGTTTTGTGGTGTTACGGTTACTGGTGCTGACACTAGTCAGTTAAAGCACACGGACGTTTGGCCTACAAGGTTCCTTGCCCTATGAATTGTTGAAGACACCATGACGCACTTATTAGTGTTACAAGCATCAAGCAATGGTCTGCCCGTAGTCAGATGGAATGACGGCGGTGAGGTGAATATGTTGTCAAACAAGGAAGCTGAAAACTATATTCAGATGTATTACGGATGTCCAGAATAGCCAGTGAATGCATTATTTCTACAGGTGTTTCTCATTGCTCACCAAGATCAAACGTTTGCGACACGAACCAGAACTTTGACAAATACAAATATCAGGTCAAAGAAATCATTTCCAGTCATCATTTTCACTTGTGTGTGATTGTCTGTACAGGAGTTTCAGCATTTTAGTGCGCCATGCCCTTGAAAAACAACTAAACCAAATAATAATTAAAACATGGATCTTTCAGAAGTGAAGTGGAGATTTGCTAGGTGGTACAGATACCATCTTGTGGATACGCGTAGACACGAATGAAGTGTGCTGTGCATAGAAATGAATGGTATCAAAAGTGTACCAATTGCTGTGTTCTCATATACCTGCAAAAGATTTATACATATCAGACATCTCCCGGAATGATAAACTGGTACCTGAGATCTAAAAGTATACACGCAACTTGCTACTCCAGAAAACTCGGAAAGGAATGCCTGTTGTCCGTTATCTTTTTTGGTCATTCATTAGACATTGGCAAGATGCAAGAATCATGTCAGTTTGACTTTATTATTCATACAGTCCACATAGTCGATTTCCTAACTGCCAAACACGTTAAAAGAAGAAAACTGGCCTCTTATATTAGTTTTGATGTTCGTATTAATTGGAACATTGACAAAAGGTCTTAACGAGTATACAGGTACACCGCCCCCCACCATCCCCCACCCCCACACAACACAACACACACGCGCGCACACGCACGCACGCACACACGCACGCACGCACGCACGCACGCACGCACGCACGCACACACACACACACACACACACACACACACACACGCACGCACGCACGCACACGCACACGCATGCACGCATGTGTGTGTGTGTGTGTGTGTGTGTGTGTGTGTGTGTGTGTGTGTGTGTGTGTGCATGTGTGTGTTGCGTTTAACCACCTTTGCACGTTTCTTTTAGTAATCCATTTATTTTCATTTGTCAATTTTTGTGCTTATTTTTTGTTGTTAACAGTAATAAGAATGCAGGACAAAGTGTCCTGTGATGTAATTTGTGATCTTTTCGACGGGATAAGACGTGGCTTTTTTAAAGATGACTTTTAAACCTAGGCAGTCTGGGATCCCGACGGCTCTTTGTTCGCAGAACAACGCTCAGGGATATAAGAATCAAGAGGAAAATGACTTAAAATTGGAAAGTATAAATGTGGCATCTTGCCTTTGAGGTTTCCATTAACAGTTATTTGAACTTCGAGAGCAGGGTGTGTCCCTTGTTTTAGGTTGAGCAGTTCCAATCTTGATTCTATTTACTATTCACAGAGGAAATTCGGCAAACACCGATTGAGGTGCCAGGAGCAGGGGCGACCACCCTCAACCAGTCGGGTTCCCAGGTGGCTGATGGGGGGGGGGGGGGGGGGGGGGGGGGGGGGGGGGAAGCAGATTTGAGGATTAGCTCCGATAGAAGTCAGGCTTGCCTGGTCGAATAAGCAGTTCCGGACAAAATGGCGATATTC
Organism: Conus betulinus; assembly: GCA_016801955.1. Lineage (NCBI taxonomy): Eukaryota > Metazoa > Mollusca > Gastropoda > Neogastropoda > Conidae > Conus > Conus betulinus. Next base: position 18,802 of record JADBJO010017616.1, on the reverse strand, counting down.
CTAGCCGGATGGGTTTGGATATTAGGCGGCACTGTTCTCTCCACTGAAATACCTACATGTCCAATAGCATGAGCATCATGCCATCAAGAGTCGCGCTATAAGCTCGTAGCCTTGGGAAAGGACACCCCAGTGAAGAAACCACCTCAAACTATTGACAAAAAAAAAAGCCGGGCAGACTGGACTCGTCAGCCCAGTAAAGCAACCAGTGTAGTTGAGCGTTCACTCTGATATAAAAACAAGCCGAAGTCGGATGTGCTGGTCCTGACTTGTCAGGGGCATAACGCATCCACACCCATATGACAGACAGCCGTAGAACCTCTCGATATGGCGCGCGTCCGTTGGAGATCCGCCAGGCTGGTGGCCCACGTGCCCTGTTCTGTGGTGCAACCAGGCGGCGGGTGACACGAGAAAAAAAGCGACTGGCTATGACAGGAGAAAGGAGGTGTGAAAACCAAAACTGTTGAGGGTGCTCCAGTGGAATGCAAAAGGAATCACCAAGACGAAGCTCTCCTGTACTGAAAGACTCTACAGGGAGAAGGTCGACGTTGCTTGCCTTCAGGGACCACATCAAACAGAACACCTATGCTTTATGGTAAGGGGCTACCAGACCTATCGTGTGGACAGGGAAGGGAGACACAAGGTGGAATCGTCATCTTGGTAAAGAATCACATACAAGCAAAGCATATTAGAGTGGATACTGAGAAAAAAAAACGCAGAAATTACTGGGGTGGATATCACGCTGCATGATAAACAAATAAGAATATACAATGTATACTGCCCGCCAGAGAAACAGCTTTCACTGCATGTCATGAATATTGTTCAAGATAGCTGCTTAATCGTCGGTGACTTCAATAGCCACTCTCACAGCTGGGGATACAGCAAAACAAACTCCAGAGGACAGGAGGTAGAGGACTGGCGGATTGAACAGCAACACCTGCTGAACCTCCCAGATGATCCTCCTACTTCCTACACACGCAGGTGGCTAACATCAACATCACCAGACTTAGCCTTTGCCGACAACAACCTGCAGACAAGTGCAGAAAGGACAGTGTTAGATCAGTTAGCTGGAAAATCAAGTGAATGCAGCAAGAGAAAAAGTAGAGAAAGAACCAACAACAGAAAACAACATCGGCCTAAAAGAAAAAAAAAAACCAGCTTCATATGCAAAAGCGGTCATGCAAACTGCAAGAAACACTCGAAAAGAAAAAAATCTCAGCATGGAGAAAGATTGAAGGAAACTATGTCATCTTGCCAGAGCCATGAACAATGATAAACCATCGGCAGCACCCATTGTTCTAGAGGAAAATGAAGAAATCCTGACCGGCAGACAGGCTGCAGACCTCTTTATTAACAACTTTGAAAGGATCAGCAACATCAACATCTCTAAATGCAGAGAAAAAAGAACTGTTACAACAACAGAAGAAGTACAGTAACCTGGACACAGAGGAAGAAGTAATGAAGAAACCCATCACAGAAACAGAACTCAACGATGGGATAAAGCAGCCACAAAAGGAAAAAATCACCAGGATCTGTTGGCATTGCAAATGAGGTGTTGCAACACTTTGGATCGTCTGCACGGAAAACGCTAGTGGACATATCCATCGGCGGCCGGAAAAAATACATATACATGTGTATCTTAGTCATGGAAAGATGCCATTATGATCCCTATCCACGAAAATGGAAAAGACAAAAACCAAAGCAGACAGTTACAGACCCATCGGTCTTACCAGCTGTGTTGGAAAACTTATGGAGAGACTTATCAACAGCAGGCTGACTTGGTACCTGAGAAGAACGAGATTATCTCTGACAAGCAGGCCGGATTCACACAACATAGATCCACAGAGGATCAGGTCGCCTCTATTGCACAAGAAATAGAAGGTGAGCTCCGAGACAAGAAGCACACCATAGCCAGTCTGGATCGACCTAGAAAAAGCCTTTGATAAAGTCTGGAAAAACGTATGAAGCTGAGGATGCACCAGTATGGGATCACAGGCCACATGCACAACTGGATCAGCCAGTACCTGAGCAACAGAAGAGGCCGGGTACAAAATAGGAAGCATCAGAGCAAGGAGAAAACAATGGAAAAAGTGCATCTCACAAGGGGGAGTTATCTTCCTCACGCTGTTTATCATCTTCATGAATGATATCCTGGATGGCATCCTGTATGGATCAATGGTACAATTTATGCAGATGACCTTGTCATCTGATGCTGCTCTGAACAATATGTTACAACAGCCACAGTACGGATCCAGGAGGCCATGAGCAAGATAGGGACATGGACAAAGAAATGGTTTGCGACCATCAATGCCAGGAAAACATGATATACTATCTTTAGCCTGGCTTTAAAAGAACGAAGTACACGCCTCCTGGTGAATGGTCATGTCCTTCAACAGGACAAGTCACCAACCTGTCTAGGAGTCACCTTTGTTTCAAGAATGACCTGGAAACGACAGATCGACAACTGCACGGCAAGGGCCAGGCTGCGCCTGGCATTGATGAATAAATTATCGGGAACATCCTGGGGTGCAGACCACACCATTCAGAAGCTGTACCTTGGACGAGTAAGACCTGTCCTAGAATATGGAGCGTCTGCGTGGGGGGCAGCATCCCAAACCAACTTTAACAAGGCCTCACGAATTCAGAATCAGGCATCCCGGATCATTGCAGGTGCACTCAAGTCAACTCCGATCCAAGCCGTGAATACTCTAACATGACTTCAGAGCCTCGAAAGCAGATGAAATACTAAAGTCCTCATACAAGCTGCCAGATTTAAGAGGACATAGAATCACCCAATGCACACAAGAATGTCAGAGCGTACCAAGGGCAGACTGAAGCGCAGCAGCTTTGAGCGCAACGCAAGCCAAATTGAGAGACAGGATCCTGAACTTTTGCTACAAGGGAACAAGACAGTTCCTTTACACAGTTCACTGCCATCATGGAAAAGAAATCAATTTTCAGAAATCAGCGTCACCATTCTTGGCATTCTAACAACAAGCACATAGTCGGAACTGGAGAGGAAAGCAGTAACCCTTCACTATATAATGCAAACATACCCCAAAGAGTTCTGGACACATGCATGTACAGATGGCTCAGCAGAAGAGGCCACCTGAAACGGAGTGGAGAGAATTTTCATGAAGCTTATGGATGGAACTACTGTCCAACAAGCCATTACGAGGGGCAAGTTCTTCACAAACTTCAAGGCTGAGGCAGATGCACTGCAATGAACAGCCAGAACACTGTTTGAAAATAGAGGGCCATACAGACCAATGTCGTCATCTTCTCCAATGCTTTATCAGCACTGCACTGCAGGCCGTTGAAGATCCTCGAAACACGGAACCGAACTCCCTTGTCTCTGCCCTCATTATTTTTTCACCAGTCCACTTAGAATACCGTCACCCAGCGGATAACCGCACTGCAGAATATATGGCAATGAGGAAGCTGACCAATAGGCAAAGAAACGAGGACAGCAGCCCCCCAACTGCATCTAGAAGTCTCCTTTAAAAAAAAAATCAAAAGCATTATTGACGAGAAGCAAAACGAAGATGCCTTGAGGCTTGAGCAGCACCCAGACTTCAACGAGAAGCACGCATGCTATCTGCTGCCCAGATCAGACCAAGTGAGCATTGTGAGACTGTGGACATGGCACTCCAGACTGAAACATCACAAGTTCCCCAAATTTCCTATTGGCGAGTCCTCAGGTTGCCCATGCGGTACAGCCCGAATGGCAGAGGAACACTTCCTGCAGGACTGCCCCACACATAAAAAGTTAAGAGCAGAGACCTGGCCTGCCAACATGAACAAGTGAACTGAAAGGCGTCCGCCCGCCGTACAGCAGCCTTAGTCAGTGCACTAGTGCCTCTGAGATTCCTGTCTGAGTGTACGAACAAGCAGATTGAGGTGAATGTGGCATATGCTCAGTAGTAACGTTTCAAACATTGCACAAGGAACAAAGCAACATACATGAACGCTATAGTCTCTCAGCATAGAATCAGAACATTACGGACTCATATGAAAAAACGTTATCTTATGGGCTACGTGAACAAACGAAAATATTTGAAGAATACTGATTAAAACTGGGTCAATGTCAGTTGCCTTTGAGCGTCAGCGTACTGTTTCTTCTTCACAGTCATCTTTTACCTTCCTCCTTCTTTGCCTCCTCCTCGTGGTTCACCTTGTCACCGACATTCAAAACACTCCCATCCTCAGAAGCTCTTGGTATGTGGCAATAGAAAGCAGCAGAGAGGTGTTCAAGCTGGATCTGGTCAAGGAGGAACAAAAGTGAACTTTATAAGGCTTAAATTTCCTACAAATATCATATCAGGTGTCCCAGTGGCTCAGTAGTTAGTGCGCGAGTCATTAAGTGGAAAATGAGCATGTCCGAAGGGGCATGGGTTCGAAACCAAGCCATGGCTCGTCCCGAGATGGGAAAAAAAAGGGGGCAACAGAGGGACATCCGGAGTCATGAACCGGGTGTGGCCCAACCCCCCTAGAGTGTCAGGAGTTAAGGGCCGAAAACACTTGTTTGAAGGGGGCTTCTCTTCTAAGGACTCTCTGCTGCCACGCTCTCCACGAGTTTCTTTCTACTGATGCATGGGTAAACCATTGACTTCCGGGAACAGGCCGGAGGATGTCCGGGAAAGACCGGAGGACACTGGGAAAGACCAGGACCAAGGGCTCTGTGGGCTGGCTCCCCACTTTGCCTTCAATATGTGGCTACTAGAAACAAGAAGAGGAAAAGATGCTCCCAGGATTCACCGAAAGGGGGAGAGAATGATGAATCCATCGGTGCTCAACCAATCATGACTGCAAATCCCAAACGGACTATGAACATGGACCAAATGGAATATCCATGTGTCTGTGGAAAAGCGTTTCGCTACCACCCGTGGCATGAAGATCCACAGAACAAAGATGGGATGTGTGAAGGCTCATCTGAATGAGCAGCAGCGCACTGCATCAGCAGCTAAAACGTCGGAAGACCAAAGCCAGGATTTAAACCACAGTGCCAAGGACATCCACGCTGTTGGTTCGGATGAGGAATTTGCACAGGCCCTCGATGCCAGGCGCCTGAAACTCAACCTGCCACGAGCAAACGAGACTGAAGATTGGGAGAAACTGGATGCAAAAATCGTCCAAAGACTCGATGCACTGATAGGGAAAAGCACCCTAGAACACAAACTAGCCATATATGGGGACATTGTGTATGCCACATGTAGAGACGCTATGGAGCAAAACTACCTAAGAGAAAACACCTCCAAAGAAATCCAGACGCCAAGAAGAGATGGACAAGATCAGGGTCCAAAAGAAAAACCTCAAGAAGCAAATGAAGACCGCACTGCCAGCTGAAAAAACAAGGCTTGGAAAAACTCTGGGAAGACCTGAAAGCAAAACACAGCACCCCAGCAAAGCGGAATCTGCGAGGAAGAGGAAGAGCAAAAAAAGAAGACACAAGAGCGCTTCTTCAGAGACCCCTTCCAGTTTGCCAGAACTCTGTTTTTGAGCAGCCAAAATCTGGGACCCTAAGTGTGGACAAAGAAGTTCTTGAGCAGCATCTGAGGAAAAACATACTCTGACTCACAGAGCAAAGCACACACTCGACATTCAAGGTCTGGTGTGGACAACCAACCCTGAGGAACAGTTCAATGACAAGCCTCCAACGTTGGCGGAAATCAAGAAGGTGGTCGACAAAGCCAGAGCCAAATCATCACCAGGGCCAAACGGAATACCTTACCAGCTGTACAAGAAATGTCCCAAGGTGCTGGAGTGGCTCCACAGGCTGCTGCGATCAGCTGGAGAAAACCAGATCAGCGGCCAGCGGATGACGGCAGATGGTGTGTGCATCCCAAAGAGCAAAACTCAAGTGACATCAGCCAGTTTAGGCCAATATCACTACTGAACGTCGAAGGGAAAAATCTTCGTCTCTGTTATGGCAGCAAGGCTGACCAAGTACCTCATGGAAAACAAGTACTTGGATGTGTCAGTCCAGAAAAGTGGCATCCCAGGCGTGGCTGGCTGTGTGTAGAACACGCCACAATGATCTGGGACGCAATCAAAAGAGCAAAAAACAGAAAAGAGAGACCTGGACGTAGTGTGGATTGATCTGGCAAACGCATATGGATCTGTACCCATGAGATGATACAGTTGGCTCTTGAGATGTACCATGTGCCAAAGAACATCCGCGACATGCTCAAAAAGTACTTCAATGGCTTCTCAATGCGGTTCTCTACCAAGGAGTACACAACAGATTGGATCAACTTGGAAGTGGGCATTGCAATGGGCTGTGCAATTTCCCCAATACTGTTCGT
>JADBJO010017616.1:0-5000 GCA_016801955.1 Conus betulinus | reverse complement strand
AATCACACTTTTGTCTTTGTGCCTCTAACGTCACAGTCTGGATATTTATATTTACCGCTTCAAAATTTCATGAAGTCTACAATTTCGGGGATGGAAATGCATGCAGCACGTTCCTATGTCACCATGGTCAGTTTTCATGGCGCATCCTCTGAAATATGTAACCACTACATATGGCTGAGGTTCCGGGCATTAAATGAAAATAAAGAAAGACACATACATGTCTGTGATGGAAAAGATTTACCGGCTAAAGTTTTACTGACATCTAATGTTCATGTGTACACCAAGGAGCTAGTTCATAACGAAGAACTATGCAATTTTCCCTGTTCTTTGAGTCAGAGCAGCAGATTGAAAATATTCTTGTCATTTCTTCCCAACACTGTTATTCCACAAACGCTTTCCAGTGGCTTGTTCAACTGTTGCATTGAACACTATTCCCGATTTCAGCGCCATCTTCATTGCAACCTGAGACAAGAGTGTGAAAATGGTGAAGACGAAACAGAACATTGCTCCTTTAGCAGTGCAGAATGTCAGGGGTTGGTAGCGTCGCTCAACAAATGTTTTTAAATACATCAGCTTTAATTCAGCAGTATCACATTCATTAGCAACACATATTCCTGTCAAGGAATTGGTGGAAAATTTAGCTTCCATACGGTCAAGAAGAGAGCAAGATAACATACTAGGCATTTTTAATAGTTATGAAGTGTTCAAGGTAGGAATTGGTTATAGCTCAGGCTGGTTTTCTGTGCCTTTTGTGTACAGAAAATTTCGTAAGTGGGCTGATGACACTTTGATCTACAACATGAATCATTTTGCTACAACCTTTCAGTATATGCCTTTTATAACTCCCATGTCTGTAGTATTTGACTCAATGGTTTTGACGAAAGCAGCTTTTATCCGTCTTATCTCACACACTGATATCCTTTGTGAAATCAAGTGGCGCTCAGAAGATTTGATTTTTTTTTCCAAACAGTTACGTTTCCTGAACATTACTCTCGTCTGCGTTTTTGTTCACAATCAAAACAAATCTTACATGCTTGTGCAGCATGTCATGTGACTCATACTTTCCTACCATGTGATACTGGTGGTAACAGCGAGAAGGTGGCATTGCCACAGGGATGCATGGACAATGGAACTGCAGCTCATATTGTTCTTCATCAAAACAGTCCACTCACAACCAGAGCGTTCTCTGTGATGATGAAGATAATACAGTGCCCTACACCCTGGTATGTAATTTTATGCAGGACTGTCCTGATTATAGTGACGAGTCATTCTGTGTGTACACCCTTCAAGGGAAGGTTTTCTCTGCACAAACAATCAGTATGTGCCAATCGGTCAACGATGCAACCAGCATTCAGATTGTTTAGATGACTCTGATGAAGTCTGTGCGTCAGTCAGTGTCAGAGGAAAAACTATTACAGAAGCAAAGGAAAAATCAGAAACTTTTCATCAACCATGATGGTACAGGCTATTTTACTGAACACATTATGCAATTACATGAAGCGTGCCCTGATACTCATTATATTTGCACAAACTGCTTGGTTGTATTGTCTCCCTGTCTACACTCGATGCAACGGATTCGCCGACTGCTTATATGGCGAGGACGAGCAAGACTGTGGCACACTGACGTGTCCTGGTTTCTATCAATGCCGAGCTTCTAGAGTGTGTGTTCATAGCGATCATCTGTGTGATGGCTGGGGTCAGTGCTTACAGCGAGATGACGAATGGTCGTGTGATATGACTTGTCCTGAGAGTTGTTTGTGTCAAGGTCAGTCGTTTTTGGTGTCCTCGTTTCTTCTCGGCTAGTCTTTTCCCTCAGTTACGTTTTTTGAACTCATCAGGATCAGGAATGGCACTGGGAGATCTACGTTTCCATTCATATCTTATCCATCTGGATCTTTCGTATTGTTACTTAACAAACATTTCAAATGTGAATCTTGCCAATCTGCAGTATATCAACTTAGCAAGTAATGACTTGAGCATTCTTAATATGGTTATTTTCTTGGGCTTTCCAAACTTAATTGATCTGACATTAGCAAACAATCCGATGGTTTTACAAAAGAGAATACCAAATAACGTTGTGCATTTATGTATTGAGAAAATTAGATGTATCAAGAACAAAACCTGATTAATACTGACATCATTTCATCAACGTACCTCCCTCGACTGCGATCCTTGAATTTGTCGTTTTCTTACATTAAGCATATTTCAGCAGTAGGTTTTAAAAATACACCAGTACTTACACAGCTAGATATAAGAGGGAGTCCGGTTAACACATTTCCCTTCGATTCATTGTCCAGATTGAAAGTGTTAAGCTTATTTCTGCTTCAAACTATCTGTTTTGCTGCTCGAAATTTCTTCCTGAAACTTCTCACACCTTGAGATGTTTTGGCACCGCAGCCTTTGATTCCTTCATGCGAAATGTTGCTGCCAAGTGAAGAGCATAGCCTGTTCCTTTGGTTGTTTAGTTTTATTTCGATTATTGGCAATGTAGTTTGCCTCACTCCTGTATGTTTGACAATGAGCAGGTCTAAATCCAATGTGAACACCTTCACTGTTCACTTGTATATTGCAAATATATGTATGGGCCTCCACACAAGCATAGTCTCAATAGCGAACAACATATATGAAAACTCCATCAGTTTTGAAAAGTCGTGGCCAAACAATATGATTTGTAAAGCCGCTGGCGTTCTAGCCTTCGTGTCTTACGAAGTGTCCGTGCTATTAATCTCCTTTATCACAATAGATCACGTGATACTGCTGTACTTTCCATTAACGACGTGGTCATTTTCCCAGACGAAAGCAGTAGTCACATGCACTACCACATGGTTGCTTGGAACTGCATTGGCGTTGACATCGTTCCTTCCCGGACTCTCGGAATGGGAACTGCTTGGCCAGTCTGCCTTATGCCGTCCAATCCAGTTTGATTGCTATAACTCTAACCACGATTTACACCTGTTTGTAATTACTGCCGTATTCAACCTTCTGGTTAGCACAAGTTCAATTATTTGTCAAGCCATCGTTTATAAACAAAACGCCCAAATACAGATTTTTAGCCGACTCCAGTAAAAAAGCGCTGTATTCCTCCGTGCATTTGTTGACCAAAGTGGTTGGATTCGACTCCATATCACGGTTTTCTTTTGTTTTTTCCTGTGCGATGGCTGCAGATGGAGATGGTTCCTCAGACCCGTTCCACTTGGCTATGACTGTGTTCATGTTTCCTCTCAGTTCTTCTTCTGATCCCAATTTACATATGTGGACGGTTGTCTCTGAGAAACGGAAGACAACGCAAGAAAAAAGACTGCTGCAGATTTTAAGGTCAAGACATAAAACACGCAAACAGGTGTAAATATATTCATTATCTGATGATTTGATAACATGCGTACGTTCACCTGTCATCCAAATCATAATAAACTGATTGAAACATGTTCACCAGAACTAGATGATTTATATCTAAAAATACATACCTCATTTAACGCTATTGACCCGCACTTAGCAAATGTACGTTAAGTTTATAAATGAAAAAAATGGAGATGCAAAATTTGAGTTGCTCTTGGTGTGTGTGTGTGTGTGTGTGTGTGTGTGTGTGTGTGTGTGTGTGTGTGTGTGTGTGGGGATGGGGTGGGGGGTCTGTTTAAGGGCAACTTTTGAAATAAAACTGTTGTCAGACCATGAGTAACTGGTTAATGTTTGAGGTGAAACACAGACGTCTAACTAGAGTATTTTTTTTTAATGTAATAAATGTAAAATTTAGAAATTTAGCTAATAGTAAAAGGAGGGGGGGGGGGGGGGGGTACTCTCATCCGTCTGTCTGACTGGTAGTTATCAACGTTGCCTGCGCGGGTCTGATAATGGTCATTCCGACGGTAACTTTGATACCGACCGTCTGAGTGTCGAGTCTGGAATGAGAAAGTCAGAGAGAAGAGCACATGAAAGTATTGTAAGATTGTGTTTCTTCCCCCTTTCCATTCCAATACTCACAACACTTGTATTCTTACATATGTTTTTTTTTCTATATCTATGGCATTGAACTGAGCGATTGTATGTGTGTGGAAATTGTCCTGTCTATCATTTATACTTTATCATCGTTTCCAGTTTTACAGTAGGTAGAAATCGTAAGGATTCTGCCGGAGGATTTCTCTTTGCTTCCCTTGTTTTCTTCTCGTCTGTCGTGATTCTTCCATTCTTGGCTCTTGTTGTGTTCTGTCCAGCGCTCCCTCCTCTCAACAGTAGCCGACTACTAAGTACATTTTAGGTAATTTGCGTAGGATTTTTGTTAGTTTTTTTTGTGATGTGTTCCCTCGTTTGAATGTGTATTCTGCTTCGATTTTCTGAATTTTCCGTCCGTTCAATATTCTTTTACTTTCCGTCTTCCCTACTGAAATTGTGGAATATATAATAATTAAGTCTCAAATTATAACAGTTTTAAGTATCTATTCAAAATTTCGATAATTTACTTAAACGTGTGTCAACATTTCCAAATCGAATCCGTTCGAATGTAAATATGTATGAGTAATTTTGAAATGTTACCATCAGAGTGATTTTTTCCAGTTCGTCTGAACCTCAAATCTCATTATAGAGGAGAGAAAGGGAGCAACTGTTGGCGGAGTGAATTGATACTCTCTATTTTTCTTTTTCTTATACATTGTTTTATATGCCAGAGTGAAGAAATTCCTCTTTGCGCCCCGTTCTTACTTTACATGTTTATATATCAAAGTTTCAGAAACTCTCTTTTTTGCACTCCCCTGTACTTTTTAGTTTACAAATTTATATAGCTACATTAGTGATTTTCATTTCCACCCTCTCCCCACTTCCACTTTACATGATCATTCTGTCATTGCTACAATTGAGAGTTCGTGAATGTTTCACAATCTGTTGTTAGATTTCTGGGACTCAGTATATGAACTGCTGTTGTTTATGAAATTGTATATTTTACCCTTTCACTTCAAAACTTTTTCATTGAGGAAGATTTAGAGTATTTCTTGGGCAGGGTCCGAAATTGG
>JADBJO010017615.1:27500-37216 GCA_016801955.1 Conus betulinus | reverse complement strand
TTCTCTATTTACATCTGGGAGAGAAAGCTGTAAAATGTTTATGCATGGCAGTATGCAAAGTTCACCCTCAAGAACTCTTAAAGTATGTTGACTGTGATTTAGTGGTACATGACATGGAATGCAACCACGGAGTTCTTCACCTTTTTACAGTGGGTAACAAAGTCAACGTGGTCTTCGTGGGTCCAGTCATCTCCCACATATAAAGGTGTTGCTGCAACCAGTTTTTCAGTTTCTTCGTGGGTCCAGTCAATCTCCACACATACTAAAGGTGTTGCTGCAACCAGTTTTTCAGTTCCTCGTGGGTCCAAGCCATCTCCACATACTAAAGGTGTTGCTGCAACCAGTTTTTCAGTTCTTCGTGGGTCCAGTCATCTCCCACGTATAAAGGTGTTGCTGCAACCAGTTGTTCAGTTCCATGCGAGGTGGCACAGCAGCACACACCAAAGGAGAGGTCACAGCTCTCCTTGAGGGACACTGATGTGAGAGTACAGTGTCCAGCGGCGCAGCGAAACTTCAGCAGTATGGGTGACGGCAGGTCTAGCCTCTGTCGCCGTGGAACCAGCTCTTGGACATGTGGGGCGGTCGGCGATGGGGCGCTGCTTGACTGCAATTACCATGGTCTTGGAGACCATGCTTTTCAGGGTCGGGCATGGGAGTGCCACTCAGGGGGCTGGGCTAAAAGTAGATGGCCCTACTTGGCCGTAGTCTGCAAGGATCGCAGAAGGGATCGTGCAGCGCTTTCCTCCTGCTCCCTCTTTTGAGGCGACCTCACGTCGCACCGAATCATCGCCACCTGAGCATGACGAAGGCCGCCTGGTGGCCCTGAAGACAGGCCTTTTGAGGGGGAAAAGACGTAAAGGAAACCGACGCCCGTCATCAGCTGACCAAAACACCACGAGTGACCCCAACAATTCACGCAGATCCTGAGCTGAGAGAGCAACAGATGGCAGCCCTCACACTGAACCAGACACACACTATTGCCAACGACAACAACTGCCACGAAAGATGCAGACTTCAGCCTGCAAGTATCTCTTGTTCTAAAGGGCCTCCGGCCAATAGGATTGAAACTCACCCACTGACGAGATGATGGCAACAAGTCCGTGTCAACGACGTACATGCGCTGTTCCATCTGGATAACCAGTGACTGGGCCGATGGATTTTCTTGCCTTTCAAAACTACTGACACCTTCCAAACTTCAGGGTAATCTTTGAGCATGACCGCAGCCATGTCAAGGGTTCAGCGTCAAGCAGTCAGTGTAAAATGGTGAAATGATGGAGTCTGCTCCTCTGGTAGTTTCGTTCTTTCTTTATGCAAACGCTCTGCACTACTGTTCACGCGGCACGGCTGGCACCACCAAGTTTATTTCTGATCAGGCTGACCCTTTTTGACAACCCGCCAGTTCTTTTGGCTACCAGCATGGCGACACAGCTTCCTCTTATGATTTCTGTGTCGCTGCGCCCAGCTGAGCACTGGTACTCGCCAGTAGGCTTTCAGACTGGTCAGGGAGCAACTATCCAGCGTACCACACAAGGCGTGTGTCTGGTGGATGTTCATCTTACCCCTTTTTTCAGAGACCTCACCCTGGCATTCGTTGCACTTAGTCCTGTGAATGGTACCGTCATTCTAAGCCTCGTACATGCTTCCCTTGCATTCTATGCCTAACAGCCTGCTTGCCATATTTTCGTATCACTGAGGGTCTGATTCTGCTAGGAAACCGATTGATAGCTCTGCTTGTTTGAACTGCATTTAAGTGGTTAATTCTACTGTGTTGATTAATGGGATAAGTGAAATAACGTTTCTCCTCGGTTTAGATTGATTCATCATTATTTAACTCTACTGTAGGACGAACTACTCACCTCCCTGTGCTAGGACCTTAAGCAGATACAGAAAGTTGGAGATGCTGTATCTGTTGTCAGCTATCGTTATGCCAGCTGGGGACTCGAATTTTAAGGTGTAGAAACACCTCCATACTGAGCTCAGTGAAACACCTCCATACTGAGCGCGGTGAACACACTCCATACTGAGCGCGGTGAAACACCTCCATACTGAGCTTGTGAACACCTTCCATACTGAGCTTTGTGAAACACCTCCATACTGAGCGCGGTGAAACACCTCCATACTGAGCGCGGTGAAACACCTCCATACTGAGCGCGGTGAAACACCTCCATACTGACTTTGAATGTGAAACACCTCCTCAACTGAGAGCTTTGTGAAACACCTCCATACTGAGCGCGGTGAACACCTCCATACTGAGCTCATTGAAACACCTCCATACTGAGCTCTGAGCTCAGTGAAACACCTCCATACTGAGCTCAGTGAAACACCTCCATACTGAGCTCATTGAAACACCTCTATACTGAGCGCGGTGAAACCACCTCCATACTGAGCTTTGTGAAAACACCTCCATACTGAGCTCTGAGCTCATTGAAAAACCACCTCCATACTGAGCTCTGAGCTCAGTGAAAACACCTCCATACTGAGCTCAGTGAAACACCTCCATACTGAGCTCTGAGCTCAGTGAAAACACCTCCATACTGAGCTCTGAGCTCAGTGAAACACCTCCATACTGAGCTTGGCCGATGGTTTTTTTTAACAGTGAAATCTTGGCTCTTTTCACCCAAGAGACCTGAGACGAGGTTCATTCATGCGAGAATTCGCGAGATGGCTGGGTTATCCTTGTGGCGAGGGATGTGGAAGTGCGAGGTGAAGGTTGGCTGCGTTATCCTTGTGGTGAGGAGGATGTGGAAGTGCGAGGTGAAGGAAGTAAAAGACAAACATGCAATTTGACAATATGATTACCTCTTCAAACTCCTTGTGCTGTAGAACGATCAGCGCTTCGATCGTTTTACGAAACAGTCACAGAAAAAAATTGAAAAATTATTGCTAAAGCTCCGCCCCAAAAAATGTTGACAAACGATACACAAGGAAAAAAAACGCAACGCGTTTCAACCTCTTAGGTTTCTTCAGGCAAGATACACACACCCACTCTGGACAACGGAAATGAATGAGCAACCACTTCTCTTCATCCAGTTTGGCGCAATATGGGTGCTGAATGCCTATGGATGGAGATAAGGTAAGTGATCGAATCATTCATTTTCGTTGTCCTGATTGTTGTTGCGTATTTCGCCGGAGAAGACCTAAGAGGTCGAAACGCGTCGTGGTTTGTCTTGTGATTCGTTTGTCAACGTTTTTTTTTTTTTTTTTTTTTGGGGGGGTGGGGGGGGGGGGGGGGGGGGCGGAGCTTTCGCGATAATTTTTTTTGTTTTCAAATTAATTTTGTTTGGAGTTCCGTCTGCGCTCGCCTCACATCGCAACCAGTCACAGAGCGTGACCACTGTTCATGCAGCGACATGCAGGGACGTGACAACTGTCAGCCACGACACTGTCCGAAACGTGACTACTGTTCGTGCAGCAACTGCAGGACGTGACAACTGTCAGCCACGACACTGTCCGAAGGCAGCCTTGTAAACTCTGACCTTGTCTTAGCCAAGCTCGTCACGAAGATGTGCTATGAAAGGCTCACATTCGCCAAGCAAAAGTGAGAAGTCTCTCTGTTGCTTGCCTCTGTGAAAATGCACGTCTGGGCTTCCAGTTTCAGACCTCCAGGCCATCAGTGCCTGGCTTGACTCTTCTGGCAGTGACCGCCTGGCTTCGGAACATTTGAGCCACCATGGAGGGCCCGACTGTCCTAGGGGCCAGCTAGCCGTGTCCCACCAACATACGTCACAGAGACAAGTCCACCTCTCCACCCTGGCAGCCTTTCGCCGGGTGGATGACAACGAAGAACCGGAGACTGTATTGGGGACATTCAATGGAATGTGAATGGCCTTTAAGTCGCACCAGGAACTTATTAATGGAGAGAGGAAAACAACACAAATAAAAAAAAACGAAAACGCTATTGGCCCAGCTTGGAGAGATGCCACATAAATGCGTTCCCCCCCCCCACACCCCCCCCCCCCCCCCCCCCCCCCCCCACCGCACCCCCCCCCCCCCCCCACCCCCCCCCCCCCCCCCCCCCCCCCCCCCCCCCCCCCCCCCCCCCCCCCCCCCCCCCCCCGCCCCCCCACCCCACCCCCCCCCCCCCCCACCCCCCCCCCCCCCCCCCCCCCCCCCCCCCCACCCCCCCCCCCCCCCCCCCCCACCCCCCCCCCCCACCCACACCTCCCCCCCCAGTGCCCCCCCCCCCCCCCCCCCCCCCCCCCCCCCCCCCCCCCGACCCCCCCACCCCACCCCCCCCCCCCCCCCCCCGCCCCCCCCCACCCCCCCCCCACACCACACACCCCCCCCCCCCCCCCCCCCCCCCCCCCCCCCACCCCACCCCCCCCCCCCCCCCCCCCACCACCCACCCCCCCCCCCCCCCCCCCCCCCCCCCCCACCCCCCCCCCCCCCCCCAACCCCCACCCCCCCCCCCCCCCACCACCCCCCACCCCCCCCCCCCCCCCCCCCCCCCCCCCCCCACCCCCACCCCCCCCCCCCCACCCCCCCCCCCCCCCCCCCCCCCCCCCCCCCCCCCCCCCCCCCCCCCCCCCCCCCCCCCCCCCCCCCCCCCCCCCCCCCCCCCCCCCCCCCCCCCCCCCCCCCCACCCCCCCCCCCCCCCCCCCCCCCCCCCCCACCCCCCCACCCATACACCCCCCCCCCCCCCCCCCCCCCCCCCCCCCCCCCCCCACCCCCCCCCCACCCCCCCCCCCCCCCCCCCCCCCCACCCCCCCCCCCCCCCCCCCCCCCCACCCCCCCCCCACACCCCCCCCCCCCCCCCACTCCCCCCCCCTCCCCCCCCCCCCCCCCCCCCCCCCCCCCCCCCCCCCCCCCCCCCCCCCCCCCCACCACCCCCCCCCACCCCCCCCCCCCACCCCCCCCCCCCACCCCACCCCCCCCTCCCCCCCCCCCCCCCCCCCCCCCCACCCCCCCCCCCCCCCCCCAACCCCCCCCACCCCCCCCCCCCCCCACCCCCCCCCCCACCCCCCCCACCCCCAACCCCCCCTCCCCCCCCCCACCCCCCCCCCCCCCCCCCCCCCCCCCCCCCCCCCCACCCCCCCCCCCCCCCCCCCCCCCCCCCCCCCCCCCCCCCCCCCCCCCCCCCCCCCCCCCCCCCCCCCCCCTTTTTTTTTTTTTTAACCCTATTATCACTCACCATTCATCATTCACAACGACAGTTGCGTCACTTCAATTTGTTCGGGTCTGTTGATTTATCCGCTGTGTGTGGTGTTTGTGTTGTGGTGTGTGTGTGTGTGGTGTGTGTGTGTGTGTGCGTGCATGCGTGCGTGCGCACGCATACATACGTGTGTGTATGTTCCACACGCAGATAAAAACCAGTGCATGCATTCTATCCTGACCAGGTGGTAATGAATCTCCACACCACAACACACCACCTCACACACACACACACACACACACATCTGACAACAGAGCAATGCACGTACGAAGACAACATAGCAATGCACGCACGAAGACAACACAAGACACATAGCAATGCACGCACGAAGACAACACGAGACAATACAGCAATGCACGCACGAAGACAACACGAAGACAACACGACAGACAACTAGCAATGCACACACGAAGACCACACAAAGACACCATGACAATGCAACGCACGAAGATAGCAACATAGCAAATGCACACACGAAGACAACATAGCAAAATGCACCACAAAGACAACATAGCAATGCACGCTCAAAGACAACATAGCAATGCACACACGAAGACAACACGACAATGCACGCACGAAGACAACATGACACAAAATGCACGCACGAAGACAACATAGCAATGCACGCACGAAGACAACATAGCAATGCCGCACGAAGACAACATGAAGCAACATGACAATGCATGTGTACAAGATAACATAGCAATGCACGCACGAAGACAACACAGCAATGCACGCACAAAAGACAACATACACCCGAAAGAGAGAGGCGGCGTACGCCAGCAGCTGTCCCCCCACAGGTCCTCTTCAGCCTGAAACGCCGACCCAGACTATAACTAAGACCTGGGGGAAAAAAAAATCCACAGCCGCTGCTTTGAAGAGACAGAGACGGCGAAAGACTGAGGAGTTATGTGCCCGCTGGCGTCCAGTCTCACATTTATACAGTCGACCATCGCGCTGAGCGACCATCTGTCACGCGGAAAGTTGGTGCGTCTGAAGCTACGCCAGAAAAAAAAAAAAAAAGGTAACTCCTCCTATCTCTGTCCGTGGGCCTTTGTTATTGGTTCTTGATTATGTTTACGTGGCGGTCAGCAGAAGAAAAAAGAGTGGCACGTTTTCAATAGTTGTTTCAGGCGCCTTACAGAATATAGTGGCATGTTTTTCAATAGTTGTCAGGGACGCCTTACAGAAGAATATGTTGGGGACGCCTTACAGTGGCATGTTTTCAATAGTTGTCAGGGACACCTTACAGAATAGAGTGCATGTTTTCAATAGTTGGTAGGGACGCCTTACAGAATAGAGTGGCATGTTTTCAATAGTTGTCAGGGATGCCTTACAGAATCTTTCAACTGGTTGAAGGTGGACAGCTAAGAAAGAGGAAAGAAAGAAGACGCCTTTCTGTGACACTTCGCTGTCCTCCTCCTCCTCCTCTTTGTCTTGGTATCCGTCATCATCATCACCATCAGTTTATCATCATCATTCATCATCATCATCATCATCGTCATCATTTATTATTATTGTTATCATCATCATCATCACATCATCATCATCATCATCATCATCATCATCATTTATCATCATCATCATCATCATCATCATCATCATCATCATCATCATTATCATCATTATTATTCACCACTTCAAAACGACTGTGTTACTTTTCAACATTATTAACTCGTAACTGAAGCGAATCAGGAGATCCGATTTAATAGACTAGTTAACTGCGTGTGAAGGCCAACGACCGTTATATTCTCCCGTAGACTGTTTTCTCCTTCCCCTCATGTCCTGTGACCTGTAGTCGACAAGAGCTATAGATCTTACTAGCTCCATCACAAAAGAAGGAAAAATAAAAAGAACCTTGCTCTGATCAAGAGTTTTAGTTACCACTGTTTATAGAGAGGAACAAACAATTGATCCAGTCCAAAGTTCAGCGGTAAACCCTATTGTCAAAGAAAAAAGGAAAAACAGAGAGATAGGACGAGATCGGATATAGAGGAAGAGAGGGAGGGCGAGGAGAGAGGAGTGGAGAGGAGAGAGGAGGAGAGAGAGCCGAGATTAGGAGGGGAGAGGCGCGGAGATAGGGGAGATGCGGGACGAGAGAGGAGAGAGAGAGGAATGGAAAAATACTCCCAAAAGATTTATGAGAGTATTTCCGATTTACTACATCAAAAAAAAAATCACCATTTTTCAAATACTTAGAAAAAAAAAAAAGCACCATTTACAATCTCAGATCTCTCTAAAAAAGGAATATTTTATGTACACAAAATTTTACATAAAACATACAAAGTGCCCTCTGTGGGTAGGTTATATGGATGGTGATGATAGTTCAATTGGTCGGAGATCAATAGTGTCCCACAGATTTTGGATCAGATTATTTTAACATTCAGTAATATTTTCTGGCATGAAAGTTCATTAAAAAGATATGTTTAGTCCTTGTATGAATTACATATTTGGGTCTGAATGTGTTTGTGCATGCACAAGAACGACCGACCGAACGAATTTGTGTTTTTCAGAGGGTAGTGGAAATAAGCATACTGCTTTGTTTACATCCAGCCCTTCGGGCCAAAAAAAGAAAGGAAAGAACGAAAAAGAGTACATTTCTGAAATATGATAATACCAAATGCAACAAACTAGTGTACAGAGTGAACACAGACAGAAGGGGTGTGGATATGGTGGGGTGGGCATTAGAGGAGAGAGAGAGAGAGAGAGAGAGAAGGGAGGAGAGAGAGGAGGAGGAGAGGAGGGAGTGAGAGGAGAGAGAGGGGAGAGAGGGGGGAGCGGAGAGAGGAAGAGGGAGGGAGAGAGAGAGAGGAGAGAGAGAGGAGAGGAAGCGAGACAGGGAGAGGGAGAGAGGGAGAGGGTGAGGGGAGAGGAGGAGATGGGGAGATGAGAGGGAGAGAGAGGAGAAAAGAGGAGGTGAGAGGGAGAGCGAGGAGAGAGAGAGAGAGAGGGAGGGAGAGAGAGAGAAAAGGGGGGGGGGGAAGGGGAGAGAAGAGAAGAGGAGAGGAGGGAGGAGGGAGAGGCGGAGAGAGAGGAGGAGGGACGAGGAGAGGAGAGAGAGAAGAGGAGAGGGTGGACGAGAGAGGGAGAGAGAGGAAGAGAGGAGGGAGAGGGGAGGAGACGAGAGGAGGGGAGAGGAGGAGAGGGAGGAGAGGGAAGAGAGGGAGAGGAGAGCGGGGGAAGGAGAGAGAGAGGAGGAGGGGACGAGGGAGTAGAGAGGAGGGAGATGGGGGAGGGAGAGGGGGTGGGAGAGAGACGAAGAGACGCGACCGGAGGAGCGGAGGGAGAGAGTGAGAGGATGAGGGAGGAGAGAGAGACGGAGGGGAGAAGGGGGGAGGGGAGAGGAAGGGAGGAGTGAGGACGGGAGAGAGGAGCGGGTTGGAGAGGGGCGAGAGCACGGAGAGAGAGAGAGAGAAGGAAGCGAGAAGAGAGAGGAGTGAGGGAGACGAAGGGAGAGAGAAGATGGAGAGAAAGAGATGTGAGAGAGGAGGAGAGGGGGAGGGAGAGGAGAGGAGGAGAGCGAGGAGAGCAGGAGAGAGAGAGGAAGGGGAGACGGAGAGAGATGGACGAGGAGAAAGGAGGTGGGAGAGGGAGAGAGAGGAGACGAGAGGAGAGAGAAGAAGGGGAGAGAGGAGTGGAGGAGGAGAGAGAGGAGGGAAGAGGGAGAGGAGAGGAGAGAGGAGGGAGAGCAGGGAGAGGAATGGAGGAGAGGGAGAGAGAGAAGGAGAGGAGAAGAGAACGAGAGGAGAGAGGAGAGGGAGAGGAGAGAGGGAGAGGAGAGAGAGGGGATGGGAGAGCGGAGGGAGGAGGGGGAGAGAGAGAGGAGAGGGGGCAGAGAGAGGAGGGAGAGAGACGAGAGAGGAGAGGGGGAGAGAGACGGGAGAGAGAGGCGAGGGAGAGAGAGGAAATGGAGGAGGAGGGAGGGAGAGAGAGGGAGAGAGAGACCATGAGGGAGAGGAGGAGAGGAAGGAGAGACGAGACGAGAGAGAGGGGAGCGAGAGGAGAGACGGGAGAGAGGGAGAGAGGAGAGACATTGAGACATGGGCGCGAGAGGACAGGGAGGAGGAGGAGAGAGAGAGAGACCCATTCATTTGAGAGAGAGGACATTAGAGAGAGAGAGAGTGAGAAGGAGAGGGAGAAGGAGGAAGAGGGTAACCAAAATAAGCAAATGAGAGACAGGTGGAGGAGGAAAGGAGGGGGAAGAGCGGAAGGGGGCGGGATTTTTCTTTTTATAAAGCAAAATGGATCATGGCATTGAACATGAAACATAGAAGGTACACAAGAGAGAGAGCGAGAGAGGAGAGAGAGACGAGAGAGAGAGAGAGAGAGAGAGAGAGAGCGAGAGAGAGAGAGAGGAGAGAGAGCAGCGAGAGATAGAGATAAGTGAGAGAGCGAGAGAGGAGAGAGATGAGAGAGAGAGAGAGAGAGAGAGAGAGAGAGAGAAAAGAAGAGAGAGAGAGAGGGAGATAGAATGGTGCAAGGTTATTCATAATCTTAACATAAAGACAGCTTTGTTGAAGATACATTTAAATTCAAAAGGCAAGATGTTTAAGTTCTTTATAA
>JADBJO010017615.1:0-25000 GCA_016801955.1 Conus betulinus | reverse complement strand
GCAAACAAACAAACAAAACCCAAGACGCAAATGAATCGTAACATGTCAAACAAACATATTCAAAGGACGCTTCGACCACGCAAAAGAATGTTTTAAACAGCTTGTGTAATGCAAACCTTTAGTATAGACGGAAAATCTGCTTAATTAAGGAAATATCTTTAGTGGGTGTCCCCGTAGCACAACACATCGATAAAAAATGTAACAGGGTATTAGCCTACACTATGTGCCTTACCTTTGCAGACTGGGTTTTCTTTTTTTTTTTTTTTTTTTTACTTTGTTGTCATTGTTTTGTCGTTGCTGTTGTTGTTGTTGTTTTCTTTTTTTTTTTCTTTTTCTTTTTTTTTTTTTTTAGTTTGTTGTCATTGTTTTGTCTTTGCTGTTGTTATTGTTGTTGTTGTTGTTGTGTTTTGGAATAAAGTTCATTTCACGCTTTCTATTTCCTAATGTACCATCTGCTCTCTCATGTTCTCCCAGTTTTTGCTTTAGTCTTGCACTGCACAGTTTGACTGCCATCTGGTGTGAATTCGGTTTGCTTCTCTGAAATCTTCTTGTCTCAGTATGAACAAAGAAATATTCTGCCATGGTCATCGGATATTCAACAAACAGAATGATCAACGTCGTACGGCTTGCAAGAAAGGTGGCCTTAGGTATGATTTAGGTGTGGACTGTTTTCCCCTCATCCCACGCCATGGGTTGGGCGGAGGGATGTTTTGGAGTGAACAGTCCAGCAGATAGTAAGAGAATAAGAAGGGAATGAATGGCGGACGTGGACTTGGTTGTGTGTTACAAAACGGTGAAACATTCACACAGCTTCAGAATATGAAACAATGGATATCAGTGACTGCTCGTCTTCTTACTGATAGTGAATAATCCTGTGATTGACATAGGGCATGTGTAAGTATTAGTAAACTACCCCCTAACCTTAGTTTAGAATATAATCATTACTCGATCAGCTAATCTGTGGTCTTTGAGAGACTCTTCCTTTCGAAGAAAATCAGTTTAATACTTGAATATTTCCATAAGAAATATTCAAGTATTATGTCTGTCATCATTTAACGATGAATGCCATCAAGATTACGCAATAATTACTAAATTCACAGAGTTCAAAGGGAATGTATTACTAGGACGATTTTCGATCTTCGTGTGGCGTACGGAACATGTCGGTATCGTTACACTGACTTGTAATCTTCAAGCCCCAGAACAAAATTTAATACATAGGTATTACAATACTGATCCTTGTTGTTTGAAGTTATAAGGTACACATAGGTGTGGTTCTACGGATATTTAATCTTTGACTGTCCTATGGAGCATTTAGGCATTTCTAATCTTTCATGTCTAGCTGTTGTAAAGAATTATTATGTTAGTGAACATCAACGCACTTGCTTACGATATGTAAATGTCGTGGGTAAACGCACGCACGCACGCACGCACGCACGCACACACACACACACACACACACACACACACACACACACACACACACACACACTCTCTCTCTCTCTCTCTCTCTCTCTCCCTCTTTTCTCTCTCTCTCTCTCTCTCTAACACACACACACACACACACACACACACACACACACACACACACACACACACACACAACACACACTAATGAATTTAAAAAAAAAAAAAAAGTACGCTAGTGGCAACTGAGTGCCAGTTTGCATAACATTCTCGATCATTTAGTTGCTATTAAGTCATATATATATATATATATATATATATATTTTTTTTTTTTTTTTTTTACCCTTTCACATATATCATTCTTTTGGTGTGTGGCGGTCTTCCTAAGTATGTTCATAGGTCTTCACTGCAATAATTTTTGTTGTTGTTGTCCTCCATGACCCATGTTTTGTATGGAACAAAACAAGCCGTTCATTCTGTGGCCAGCCTTTTGTTGTACGTTAAGTGATCTCAACAAAAGCTGACCCCAGTGCCCACAACGTCGTGACTAATGCCGGCCGCGTGTGAAAGGCAGCCAGCCACTGTCAGGCAGGCAGTCCCGACAACGTCACCCAGCCTTCGCACAGTCTGTGGCTGCTGCTGCTGCGTTGTGAAGAAAGGGCATTGTGAAGTGGACAACAATGATCAGCATTGGACACTGGGATTGATTCCATCTTTTTGTAAAGGGGTGCGTAGAGTTTTGCCACATGCAATGGGTTTCAACGAGTGCAGGAAAAACAACAACAACAACAACAGCACCACACACACACACACACAGATAGATAGATAGATAGATAGATAGATAGATAGATAGATAGATAGATAGATAGATAGATAGATAGATAGATAGATACTACGCGCGCACGCGCGTGAACACACACACACACACACACACACACACACACACACACGCGCGCGCGCGCGCGCGCGCATACTAACAGAGAGAGAGAGAGAGAGAGAGAGAGAGACAGACAGAGAGAGAGACAGAGAGAGACAGAGAGAGACAGAGACAGAGACAGAGAGAGACAAACAGACAGAATGCTTATCTCCCCAATTTCTTCACTCTAAGACATAAGAGCAAGTTTGTTTTTATAATTGAATATTTCTTGCAGTCTTTGCAACACCAAACTGCTCTGTAAGTTGCTGGAATGGTGCTCGGTAACTTATCCTTGGAATTTATTAGTCAATTAGGGGGAGGGGGGGAGGGGGGGGGGGGAGTGAGCAGGGGAGTGGGGTGGAGGGGGGGTAGAATGCGGTTGAAGTTGAATTGAATTCTGCCTTTTGGCAACACTGAAGACCACAGATTCGGCCACTTTTCCTTTCCTCAGTGAGAGACTCCGTGATTTCTTTGGCTTGAACTTCATTCTGGATGAGGCAACTATGTCATCCAGCCTCTCCAGCACATGACGTGTCTCGTCTTCTCTGGATGAAATCACTGTAGTGTCATCCATGAAGGCCTTGAGAGGGGGCATCTTGTATCCATCGCCAAGGTCTGTTTGTCTTGCGTTGCTTGTTGCTGCTTTCAAGATGACTTCCATTGCCAACACGAACAGTATTGGGGAAATTGCACAGCCCATTGCAATGCCCACTTCCAAGTTGATCCAATCTGTTGTGTACTCCTTGGTAGAGAACCGCATTGAGAAGCCATTGAAGTACTTCTTGAGCATGTCGCGGATGTTCTTTGGCACATGGTACATCTCAAGAGCCAACTGTATCATCTCATGGGTACAGATCCATATGCATTTGCCAGATCAAGCCACACTACGTCCAGGTCTCTCTTTTCTGTTTTTGCTCTTTGGATTGCGTCCCAGATCATTGTGGCGTGTTCTACACAGCCAGCCACGCCTGGGATGCCACCTTTCTGGACTGACACATCCAAGTACTTGTTTTCCATGAGGTACTTGGTCAGCCTTGCTGCCATGACAGAGAAGAAGATTTTCCCTTTGACGTTCAGTTGATATTGGCCTGAACTGGCTGATGTCACTTGAGTTTTGCTCTTTGGGGATGTACACACCTTCTCCGTCATCCACTGGCCGCTGATCTTCTGGTTCTCCAAGCTGATCGCAGCAGCCTGTGGAGCCACTCCAGCACCTTGGGACATTTCTTGTACAGCTGGTAAGGTACTCCGTTTGGCCCTGGTGATGATTTGGCTCTGGCTTTGTCGACCACCTTCTTGATTTCCGCCAACGTTGGAGGCTTGTCATTGAACTGTTCCTCAGGGGGGTTGGCCACACCAGACCTTGAATGTCGAGTGGTGCTTTGCTCTGTGAGTCAGAGTATGTTTTCCTCAGATGCTGCTCAAGAACTCCTTTGTCCACACTTAGGGTCCCAGATTTTGGCTGCTCAAACAGAGTTCTGGCAAACTGGAAGGGGTCTCTGAAAAAGCGCTCTTGTGTCTTCTTCTTTTTGCTCTTCCTCTTCCTCGCAGATTCCGCTTTGCTGAGGGCGCTGTTGCTTTCAGGTCGCCAGAGTTTTTCCCAAGCCTTGTTTTTTCAGCTGGCAGTGCAGTCTCTTCATTTGCTTTTTGAGGTTTTTCTTTTGGACCCTGATCTTGTCCATCTCTTCTTGGCGTCTGGATTTCTTTGGAGGTGTTTTCTCTTTGGGTAGTTTTGCTCCATAGGCGTCTCTACATGTGGCATACACAATGTCCCCATATGTGGCTAGTTTGTGTTCCAGGGTGCTTTTCCCCTATCAGTGCATCGAGTCTTTGGACGATTTTTGCATCCAGTTTTTCCCAATCCTTAGTCGCTCGTGGTGGCAGGTTGAGTTTCAGGCGCCTGGCATCGAGGGCCTGTGCAAATTCCCCATCCGAATCAACAGCGTGGATGTCCTTGGCACTGTGGTTTAAATCCTGGCCTTGGTCTTCCGACGTCTTATCTGCTGATGCAGTGCGCTGCTGCTCATTCAGATGAGTCTTCACACATCCCATCTTTGTCCTGTGGATCTTCATGCCACGGGTGGTAGCGAAACGCTTTCCACAGAGACACATGGATATTCCATTTGGTCCATGTTCATAGTCCGTTTGGGATTTGCAGTCGTGATTGGTTGAGCACCGATGGATTCATCATTCTCTCATCGGTGAATCCTTTTGTTTTCAGTAGCCACATGTTGAAGGCAAAGTGGGGAGCCAGCCAGAGCCAGGTCTTTCCCAGTGTCCTCCGGTCTTTCCCGGACATCCTCCGGCCTATTCCCGGAAGTCAATGGTTTACCCATGCATCAGTAGAAAGAAACTCGTGGAGAGCGTGGCAGCAGAGAGTCCTCAGAAGAGAAGCCCCCTTCAAGCAAGTGTTTCGGCGCTTATCTCCTGACACGCTAGGGGGGTTGGGCCACACCCCGGTTCATGACTCCGGATGTCCCTCTGCTGCCACAGGGACACCTACCTATTTGTAGGAAGTTTAAGCCTTATGAAGTTCACTTTTGTTCCTCCTTTTCTGTTGCCTTGAATGTTGCTTGTCCTACCTGAAAGAAGACCAAACAGGGTTTTTTTTTTTTGTTTTTTGTTTTTTTTGTTTTTTTTTTTTTGTCTTGTAATTTACTTGCATCTACGTTCAGCGGAAGCGGAAGAGTAATTCTTCCGTAAAGTTTGTATGTTCAGTAGTGGCCGTTTCACTCATCCCCTTCACCCCTGTCTTCTTTCGGTTTCTTTTTCTTCTTTTTTTTCTTATAATATCAAAGACAAAAAACAGAAAGGACTCTGAAAACAACATCCGGAAAATAAAGACAAATTAAAGGTTTGATAACGACACTGATGACTAGACATCATTTTCTGATGACGCACTGATAATAATATTTCTGCCACTGAAAAAAAAAATGCAGTCTAAATCTGACTACCCCCCCCCCCCCCCCCTACGTCTTCCGCTTTACCGTATGACGTCCCTCCGCCATTCCCTTCCCTCTTCCCTCTGCTCTCCCCCCCCCCCCCCCCCCCCCCCCCCCCCCCCCCCCCCCCCCCCCTCGCTCCCCACCTATACTCTCTCTCGAGCCAGTCTCTTAAGTTATACCTACCTGTCTGTCTGTCTGTCTGTCTGTCTGTCTGTCTGTCTCTCTCTCTCTCTCTCCTCTCTCTCTCTCCTCTCTCTCTCTCTCACACACACACACACACACACACACACACACACACGCGCACGCGCGCGCGCGCGCGCGCACGCACACGCACACACGCAAGTCTGCATCTGCGCGCACGATGACTTTAGTTCAGTTTCACACACACACACACACACACACACACACACACACACACACACACACACACACACACACACACACACACACACACACACACACACACACACATTCACTCTCTCTCTCTCTCTCTCTCTCTCTCTCTCTCTCTCTCTCTTTCAAGTCTGCACGCACAGTGACTTCAGTTTCAGTTTCATCCAGAAAATGTCACTGCGTGCGGACTAATCCATATACGCTACGCTACATCTGCTAAGTTTCGAGACCACCATGCGCACGATTTATAGCTGATATATAAATGAATTAGAGACTAAAGATGAGAGAAGTTAAGCAGAGAGTCTCATTGCAACGATCAGCAGATGTCTGACCTGTGCACTGGCCCAGCGCTCTGGTCAGACCTTGGGTACCTACCTAACATTGCATAAGCCATTATTATCATTGTATGTGTGTGTGTGGCAAATATACGTGTGTGTGTGTGTGTGTGTGTGTGTGTGTGTGTGTGTGTGTGTGTGTGTGTGTGTGTCATGGGTGGGTTGGCACGGTCCAATGTGCGTGTGTGCCAGTGTGTGTGTGTGTGTGTGTGTGTGTGTGTGTGTGTGTGTGTGTGTGTGTGTGTGTGTGTGTGTGATCTTTGGACTTGTGTAAGCATGTTTCTGCATGCACGCATATGTATACATATGCGTGGGTATGTAAGTGTGCCTGTGTACTAGGGCGTATCCCAAATTTCTCTGATCACAGTTCTGTGAGACGTTCCAGTAGAGTCGACCTTTTCTCCTCATTTTGTCTTGAGCTTTGTGGTCCCATAGGCGTCCAGACTATCTGGGGTGGCGTTTGTGCTGTTTTCCTTTGATGTGACGATAAAACTGAGAACTGAGTGTTCAAGTGACAGAAAAAATTGTCGCCATTTAGTTTCTTCTGCTTCTTCAGCTACTCCTTTGAACTGTTCAGCTTTTAATTCATGTCTGTTTCAACAGCTGGATCAGGGTGAGGTTTTTCTTGTTTCTCTCTGCCAGATTCTCGCAGCCTTGCCCTTCTCTTCCCAGACTGTTTCTGTGTCTCTCTTCCACCGAAGGGTTTGAACGATTTGTTTGACTTTTAGCGTTGTTTTATATCATCTGCTTGCTTATCTTTCCTTTGATAGTTCCTTCGTTGTTGTCATATTGAAAAGGGTCCTTTTAGTTTGGTTTGTTTTACTTGGGATGGTTTGTGTAAACTGAATAAGACTGGAAAATGGCCACTTCCATGACGTTGAAATGGTTTTCGCACTCATGCCTGCTGTGAAATTCGGTTCCATGAGTGCAAAGTCATTGACACTGTCAGTGTCACCCTGCTGCTCTTAAAATGTGTCGGAGATGATGTTGACAGTGTGCTGAGAAGTATTTCATCCAACATCTCTTCCAGCGCAAGTCCTTGAGGACTGGCACCTGCTGCTGATCCCGCAATGTTGACCGTGGGCCTACATTAAGATCCCACATAGTATGACAGTCTTCGAATTCCTTTTCTGTTTCCCCCAGAAACGGTCCAAGCTGATTTTGACGTGTGGGCTCCTGGATGTAGGCTATGTATGCACTGGCGAGTACAAGACTTTCCAGATGACCATCAGGTCTTTCCAGTCTAACATTCGTGAGTTCACGTGAGTTGCTATACCATTTTCGTAAGTCCATCATTGAGAGCTTTTTTTAAATTTCATTTTCAAGTTGTTTCTTATTATCATAACTTGTCCTCGTTTGTTATGCCTTTGAAAGATGATGAAAACATCTAAATGCAATGGGCTGTTGGGTACTAGTTCCAGTTTGTTAGTAGTAGTAGTAGTAGTAGTAGTAGTAGTAGTAGCGGTAGGGACGTAGTTTATACATAGGCCGTTAAGCCTTTCAATGTCCTCTCTTGTTATTTTACTTTATAACAGGGTTGAAATGCGTGCTAAATAAATTTCCTAGTTATTCATCAAAGCTTCTAAACTGTACTTTAAATTTCAAGTCTTCGTCCAGCAAAGTCTTAAAAACATGAGTATTTTTAGCAATAAATTTAAGTGCAATTGGCAAATTGTTCCATTTAGCAATAACTCTAATACTGAACATGAATCTCCCCATATTAGTATGACACTGCTTAACAAATATCTTACCTTCCGAATTTCTTGTTCTATCTGTTTTAGCAGCTTCAAAAAAAATAGTCCCACTGTATGTTCGTTTGTTGGTGAAATATTTTGAACACTTCAATCAAATCCCCTCTAATACAACTACCTTTTAAAGAGTGCAAATTTAATTAATTTAAGCTATCTGTATAAGACATGTTTGTACATTCTTGCAAGATTTTAGTAGCTCTTCTCTGTACTCTTTCTATTGCTATTGATTGTCTTTTCAAGTGTGGGTACCAGATTATATTGCCATAGCCATATTCAAGATGCGGTCTAACTATAGCTTTATATATAATTTTACAAATGTTTCTTTGTTTAGGTAAATAAAAGTTCTTTTTATTAATCCGATCATTAGGTTTGCTTTATTTATACTCTTTTGAATATGAGTATCGAAAAGTAAATCTTTATCAAAGATTACACCCAGATACTTTTCTTCTTCACATTTCTGTACCAGCCTATTTCCACCATCCATTTTCATGTTGTATTCGTGTTCTGGATTGTTTTTGCCAACTGCAAAACTTTACATTTTTCAACATTAAAATACAGATTCCACATGTCTGACCAGTTTTGGAGGCAATTTAAATTTTTCTTGCAAACTGTTGTAGTTATCTGATTTGTCATATATTTTTGTATCGTCAGCGCAAAAATTTTACAAAAACTATTCACCTCATCTGGAAGGTCATTTATAAAAATAGTAAACAATACAGGACCTAAAATGCTCCCTTGGGGAATACCACTCATAACATCTTTCTCTGTCGACACACACAATTACCCACTCTTACTCTTTGTTTTCTATTTGACAAAAAATCTCTAGTCCAGTTTAGCAACTTGCCTACTATACCATATGCTTCCATTTTTTTTCAATAATCTCTCATGCGGAACTGTATCAAAAGCTTTACGAAAATCAGGTAAATTATATCAACAGAGCACTTATTCTCTAGCATGGTAACTAAATCTTCCATAACTTCAAGTAGTTGTGATATGCAAGACCTTTTTTTTTTTCGAAAGCCATGTGGCATACTGCAAACAATTTATTATCAGTGAAGTGAGATACTATGACATCTCTTATGATGGATTCTAGCACTTTGCATGCAATACAGGTTAAGCTTACCGGACGATAGTTGCCTGGCTCAGATTTTGACCCTTTTTTTTTTTTTTTAAAAATAGCAGTAACTTCTGCCGATTTCCAATCGATGGGTAATTTTCCTGTCTCTAATGATTTATTATAAATCTTACTGAGTGGTACAGCTAACTCCTTACTTAATTCTTTTAGGACTTTAGGTGGTAATAAAATCAGGTCCCTGCGCTTTAGATTGATTCAATTCAAACAACTTTTTCTCTACTGCAGCTGGAGTAATTATTATATCTGTAACTGAAATTCATTAGATTTACTACATTCAATGAGATCAGGTATGTTGTTTGTATCTTCATTAGCAAAGACACTTGCGAAAAACTCATTCAACACTTCAGCTTTCTCCATATCTGACTCGGCCATCCCCTCCTTTACCATCATTTAGAGTATTAACCCCTGTGTTTACTTTTGTACATTCTTGCAAGTATTTCCAAAAACATTTGGGATTTTCTTTACATTGTTCTGCTATATTACGTTCATAAGCTTTTCTTGTTGATTTGATTTCATTTTTGCTCTTATTTCGCATTTTTGCATATTTACTGTAATCTTTCCCATCTTTCGTCAATAAATACCTTTGAAAAAGGTTATATTTTTTCTTAATCTTTTTAAGTACTTTGTCATTCATCCAAAGTGGTTTACTCATTTTGTTTTGGCTACATTTAGTCTTTGGAATATACATTCGTCCATACATTTTACGACTTCACATTTTAAATCATTCCACATTTCCTCTACATCCTCATCATTTGTAAGCAAGGAGTTGACACTCTCTGAAAACATTTTATCCATTTTATTATAGTCTCCTTTCTGTAAGTTAAATTTATACTTAGGGTTTTCTTTAGTCTTCTCTTTGGGAACGTACAATTCAAATGTTTAAATCAAGTGATCACTTTTACCCAAAGGGCCACTATATTCAATATCAGAGATCAAGCAACAACAACAACAACAACAACACAACAACACACACACACACACACACACACACACACACACACACACACACACACCATGCCTGTTATATGTGTCTCTTTGTGGTCAATGTCTAAGGGATTGCAGTGTTTCTATCTTCATATCCCTCTCTCAAACAATCCATCCGTAAATTTGTGTGACTCATTGTTTGCTTCCTGTGGAAACAAGGGAATAACATTGTAGAGTCGCACCAGTATATATACAACGGACAAGTTCAGTTGAATGCAATCAGAAAAATCTGGAACAGCCGAGGTAAAGTGCTGACTGAGTGACTAAGCAGGATTTTTTGTTGGGAACATGACTTGACAGTTTTAGCATTGCAGACGAACTCGGCACGTCACTCGAACTTTGGAAGGGCGGTCACTCTCCCGGCTTTCAGTGACCGCTTAGCAACACTTGCCGACTTTGAAATGTGTGTGTGTGCAGACGAAGCTTTTAAGCCCTCAGTTCTGTATTTTTGTGCATGAATAGAGAGTACAAAGTTCAAATGCTTCCTTGTTCCGCCAGCAACACTTGCCGGCTTTGAAGTTCGTGTGCAGACGAAGATTCTAAACCCTAAGTTCTGTATTTTTGTGCATGAATAGAGATTACAAAGTTCAAATGCTTCCTTGTCCTGCTAGCAACACTTGCCGACTTTGAAGTTTGTGTGCAGACGACGGTTTTAAACTTTCTGTATTTTTTGTGCATGTATAGAGATTACACAAAGTTCAAATGCAGCAAAGCGCACAAATGGCGGCGTCAGGAAGCTTGAAGCTGGTAATGTTTTTGGGATCGGTGCGAGAAGGCCGGCTGGGATTGCGTGTTGCTAGATTCATTAAAAAGCGCCTGACGCCGAAACATGAAGTGACTTTGTTCGGTGAGTATTCAAATTGTAAATTCTCTTCTCTCTCTCTCTCTCTCTCTCTCTCTCTCTCTCTCTCTCTCTCTCTCTCTCTCTCTTTTCATGACCCAGTTTACACCTTACCGAATATTTGGGGCACAAGGGCTTCATGCCAATGGCCTATTCTCTCTCTCTCTCTCTCTCTCTCTCTCTCTCTCTCTCTCTCTCACTTTTTCTCGACTTTACATGACCCAAGTACATTTTCACTGGATATTTAGGGTACTATATATGAGTCAGTGACAAAACATCATGGTGGCATACCCTTGTGTGTTTGATTGGAGAAGCAAACTATCCAAAACATTTTTCCCCACTTTGTTTGGGTGTATTTTTGTTGCTTGTATCTAAAAGAGATAACTGCCACAATATCAGGGAGATATACTGGATCGTGTCGATACAACTGATTTTTTGATTTGAAAAAAAAAGCCAGCCAAAATCGGCCATGCTGAAATGGGACATCCGCCGATATACCTGCAAACAACATGTCCCTACAGCCCTTGCAGAATCGTAACAAAAACTTGAACACATGAAATGATAACACCACATTTTCGTCAACGTTTTTGTCCTGAAACCACATTCACTTGCTCTTTAGTGAAGTCCGAGTCGAATCCAAAAGAATACTTGGTCGGATGTGGTTCGTCATGTCCTGGAGACATGCCCTTTTAACATCGATACTGCTTTCTATTTTACCGGGTCCGATCCAACGTTTCATATTTTTTCAAACTGAGGTGTGTCATTGACACAGTAAATCCACTGATTTAGCGGTTTGGTCAGCATATTTTTTCAAAAACAGAACAAATTTACCGTGCATTGGGCTCATGTCCGATCGACATCACCGACCTTTTGGGGATAAAAATATACCGCACTGCTTGTTTCAGCCATCTGCAATTTGTATCCGTTCACCCGGGTCACGTGTTCTTCAACGGACACAAAAACCAGGAGCAGATGATGTCAGAAAGGCGAAGAATCAGTAAACGTTTATTCATAGCCACCAATGTTTACCTCGACACAACTGACTCTCAGAATCACACATGCGCAAAATATAATGAAAACCATTTCTGATTGGCTTCGTGGTGAACGCTAACTGCCTTCAAGATATGTGCGAAACACTGCTGAACACGAAAGTGCCAACCGTTACGTAGGCGGCTTCATTTCCCATCACTTCATTTGAATTTCCGTCAGTTCTGCTGTTACTACTGTCCCCACCGAGGAAATGCCAGAAATCACGTCAGACACTTACGTTTTACATGTAAGAAAGTAAAACCGATCACAAGCGATACAAAAATTAGGTTTGGTTGTTCTTATGCTTTATGACGTTGCGGACCGTGATAGAGGGGGCGTCTCAATGGTAAGTTACTTCAATATTGTAAACTCACGGTCGGTTGTGAATATTTTCCTAAATTCTAGCATTGTGTTGTTCAAAATGTATCATTTCATGAAAGATGTTATATCATATAATGCATAAAGTTGAGTGAAAAGTAAGGGTTTGATATAAGTTAACTGCTATTACTGTTAGAATGACTGATCAAGTCAAAAAATACAGTTTTTAATTTGAAATCAGATTCAAGGCGTTCTGTGTTATCATTATCATTATCTTTTTTAAATATCTCATTCAACTGAAACTCCTGGAGTAATATTTCAGTCCATCCATAAGCCCACTCCCACCCCCACCACAGAAACACACACACACACACACACACACACACACACACACACACACACACACACACACACACACACACACACACACACACACACACACACACACACATTTTGACATCACATCATAATTTAATGTCCCGTCACACAAATTGGTGATTGAAGACATTTTGAAATGACCTTTTTTTTTATTGAGATGTCATCATGAGAGAGAGAGAGATCATCACATAGTGTAATAAAAGAAATGGAGAGAATCCACAAAGGGGGATGGAAAGAGAATTAAATGTTATAAGGAGAAAGCAGAAAAGAAACAAAAAAGTGTAATAAAAGAAATGGAAAGAATCCGCAAAGGGGGGATGAGAAGAGAAATTAAACGTTATAAGGAGAAAGCAGAAACAAAACAAAAAATATGGCCTAACTGGATGATTTGTAGCGCTTAAAGATAAAAACCAAAAAATAATGATTTATTATGCTGAATGATATATTTGACTACATATATGTACATTACACGATACAGTTCCCGTGAGGCTGTCTTTTCCAATTTGCTTTGTAAACCTTGTAAACGTTTGTGTCAGTGCCAGTCAGACTGTAGCATTGTGCAAAGCTTTCTTGATTGTTTATGAACTGATCTGTTTGAAATTCAGTATCAAGTTGTTCCAATGAGCACTTATGGTTTTCTGCAAACATGTGGACTGCAGTGGCTCATATCACCAAAGCACCTATAAGGGGGTTCTCCCTTCTATTTTTCATATTTGATCGACTTAAAAATGAATAACTAAGTATGGTTTGACCATCCTGTTTGCTTTTGAAACTGATCTTATTCATGCCTTTTATTGCATTTATACTTACTGTTGTAAAAAAATAAGATCCACTACTATTCTTTTTATGTCCATACAGGAAAGTGTTACAACTGACCCTTGTCCATTGTTTCAAGAATTAAATGAACAAAAGATACACTGACTGCTTGTGCATGCTTACTTTTTCTTTGAAATGAGCAGGCTGACTTGTTTTATGTTCCTTAGGAGCTGTAGTGGATGTTTACATAATACACCATAATGTACAAACAGGAGCTGGTGTCAGACGTGGTGACGGACATGAAAACTCTATCACATTCTTCACTTACAAACTGACAGAACTGCTGACTTTTAACATCATCTTAGTAATGTCATCCAGTGTTCCAGAAAGCCCCAGTTTCACAACCCTTGGTCTGGCATTACTGTACCGTTACAGACATTTTTCATGTCCAGCAACACTACTGATTTATCACTGGGTGATCTGATATTTTTTATGTCATCAGAAAAAGAATAATACAAGTTATCTTTTTCATTCTATTTTCATGCATGTGAAAGATGTAACTTTCAAGAATTACAGAAATTTTTACTCGTTTCAAGTTTTGAAATTCTGTTACGTGGTCTAGGTGCATTTGAAGTCTTTGTCATTAACTTTCTTACAATATTATAATCAGATGTGAGTCAAGATCAAAATTAAACCTCCATCAAACATAAATTATGATCAAGACTGAAAGCAAGAGGAAAAAAGAAATGATCGTAATCAACAGAGAACGTGCAATTCAACTGAAATCCATGGTAGTTGCGGTCGTTAGGCTTGGAAAATGGGGACAGAACTCATTCAGCTTGATGTCCTAGTTTAGAAGTCCCCTACTGCTGTGATTCGTGCCTGCAGAAAGAGAAGCCATTCTGTCGTTGAGACCTCCAATCAATGACATGGGCACAAAAGAGGTGGGGCAGGGGGTATGGAAGGTGCTTGGAGGGAGCCTTGGCATGGGGTGTGTGTCACTGTGTGTTAAAAAACTCAGTTCAGACTGGGCTCCCAGGATCTTCTAATAGGCCCTGTTGCTTAAGTTGAATATTTGTTATTACAAGTTATTGAAGTGCTCAGGGGATGTGCTTCAGACAGGATGGAATGTATGTTGTTTCAAAGTGGGGTGATGGCAGGTGAAAAAAAAAAAAAAAAAAAAAAAAGCAAAGAACGAATAAGTGCACAGCCAAATGAAGCAGTAAAGAAGTTACAAAACAAAAGTAATGCATTTCGACCCTTCAAGACGGATAACATTCAACTATTTCAAGGCAATGAAAACAAAGACGAGAAAAAACAGACAGTCACTTATCTCTTTGAAATGGGTGCAGAAAAATGAAAATCGAGGGAAAGGAAATGAGCGGGTCTGAAGGGGGAGATAATGCTCATTAAAATAATAATGATAGTACTGATAACAACATTTTAAAAAAGAAAGCACTATTACAAGTACTGCTGCTACTACTGCTACTACTGTCTCTACCACCACTACTACTACTACTACTACTACTACTACTACTACTACTACTACTACTACTACTGATGATGATGATGATAATGATTATGATGGTAGCATAGTTGTAAATGTAGTCATAATAAAAGTAACAATATCAACAGAAAAAAAAGGAAAGAGAGAAGTTAAATGATAGTTGCAGTAATATTGTTATGACAGCATTAACAATAGCAATGATGATGATGATAACAATAATAACGATGATGATAAGAAAGAGGAAAGAGAAGGAGAAGAAGAGGAAGATGAAAGAGAAGAAGAAGGGGGAAAATACAGATAACAAGAAACAGAGTAAGATAGAATGTAAGAAATATAGTAATGTACCAATGGTTATATGATAATAATCATGACCGTTATTATAAAAATGGCGATAATGATAATAATGATAGAGGAAGTGGAAAAGATAGTAAGTTGAAATCTGAGAGAGATTAAATTGATTATATATATATATACTTATAATTATATATACTTATAATTATATGTGGTTTTCCGTGCCCGTGCCACTGGATCAAGACTCCCCAGGCCGAGAGAGTGGGATTGCCCTTGTGCACGGTCTTCTCACTATAAAGCATTCACGCACAGGTCCCTTTGCAGCTCATCACCGATCTGTCTCAAGTCCTGCGGGCGATGGGCGCGTGGCGAAGCAACAGGTGGAGATGAACACTGGCGGTTGTAGTCACAAACCTGCACGCAGGCGGTCCCATGGGCAAGTGGTCGCTCTGTTCCTGAATCCAAGGGCAACAGGACAGTTCGGCAGCACCTGTGGGCGACTGGGCAGCCTCTTTAGGACAGCACTGCCCACCCTCACATGAGGGAGGGGGCTAGAAAAGGTGCCCCAGACAAATGCTTGCCCTTATAGCGTCTGGTCAGCTTACCGCGGCTGACAGACTCATCCTCATAGCGGTCGAATAACAATACAAAAAAAAAAAAAAACTCAAGAGGTTCATTTTGGGAGCCTGGAATGTCCGAACACTTCTGGATAGAGCCGGTACACTGAGACCCAGAGAGAAGAACGGCGCTTGTTGCAAAAGAGCTTCAGCGTTACCGGATAGACATTGCCGCACTCAGCGAAACCCGCCTTGCTGATGAAGGGTCCCTGACAGAAGAGGGAGGTGGGTACACCTTCTTCTGGAAAGGTAAGCCGCAAGCTGAGGTCAGGATACATGGTGTTGGATTTGCTATTAGAACAGCACTGCTGAAGAACATACCAGCCCTGCCAGTTGGAATCAGTGAACGTCTCATGAAATTGCGTATTCCACTCAGCAAGTCCAGATACCTCACAGTCATCAGTGCATACGCTCCTACGCTCAACAGCCCAGATAAAGATAAAGAGCAGTTCTATGAATACTTTGACCAGGCCATCAGGTCAACATCACAAAGCGACAAACTTGTTGTGCTTGGCGATTTCAACGCCAGAATAGGAAAGGACTCCAGCAGCTGGGAAGGCGTTCTGGGCAGACACGGAGTAGGCAAGGTCAACGACAACGGCCTGCTCCTCCTCAGCAAGTGTGCAGAACACAGCCTTTGCATCACCAACACCTTGTCAGGATGGCAGACAAGTACAAGACAACCTGGATGCACCCGAGGTCAAAACACTGGCACATGATCGATTTTGTCATTGTACGCCAACGCGACATCAGGGACGTCCGAGAGTGACTCGTCCATGAGAGGTGCTGAATGCTGGACTGATCACAGGCTGGTCAGGGCTGTAATGACACTGCATATCGCTCCACCTCACAGAAACCGACCCAAGACTGTTGGAGCCTCCTACAATGTCACCAGGCTGAAGAATCCAACCTGCCTGGCAAAATTTCAAGAAATACTTGATGAAAAATTCCAAGATGGACTGACCTCCGTAGGCAGCTCCGAGAAATGGTCCTCCTTCAAGGATACCGTTGCTGAGACTGCAAAGGAAGTGCTTGGTGCCAAAACTAGAACGCATGAAGACTGGTTCGACGAAAACGATGACAAGATCAGAGAAGCCCTCCTTACTAAGAACAAGGCTTATATCGAGTGGCAGAATGACCTGTCCTCCGTCTCCAAGCGTGAAAGATTTAAAACTCTACAGGCAAAAGTCCAGTCCGACCTTCGACTGATGCAGGACCAGTGGTGGCAAGATAAAGCGGCCGAAGTCCAGCATTACGCGGATATACCCACAATTCCAAGAAATTCTTTAGCGCTCTGAGGACAGTCTTTAGCCCCTCTATATCGGGCTGCTCCCCGTTGTTGTCCTCGGACGGTTCGACCCTGATCAAAGACCAAGAGGGCCTGAACAAGCGCTGGCAAGAGCACTTCAGTAACCTGCTTAATCGACCCTCATCGGTCGACGCAGACGCACTGAACCAGATTCCCCAGCAGCCAATGCAAGACTCGCTCGCAGAACCCCCGACCATAGACGAAATTAAGAAGGCGATCCGTCAGACAAACTCAGGCAGAGCGTCGGGTAAGGACGGCATTCCTGCCGAGATTTACAAGGCGGCAGGCCCCAACGCCCTTGAAGCCTTTCATGATGTCCTGCTGAGTATCTGGGAAGAGGAGGAGATGCCTGATGATTTCCGTGATGCCCTGATTGTCTCCCTCTACAAGAACAAGGGAAGCAAATCTGACTGTGGGAACTACAGGGGCATCTCTCTCCTCTCTATTGCAGGGAAGATCTTTGCCAGAGTTATACTCAAACAGACTTATCATAGTATCGGAGCAGAACCTCCCGGAGGCACAATGCGGCTTCAGGCCTGGCAGAAGTACTACTGATATGATCTTTGCCATCCGACAACTTCAAGAGAAGTGCATTGAACAAAACATGCCCCTTTTCTCTGTTTTTCATAGATCTGACCAAGGCTTTTGACACGGTCAATAGAGAGGCCCTCTGGACAGTCCTAGAGCGCATCGGATGCCCGCCAAAGTTTATATCAATGATCAGGCTTTTTCACGACGGCATGACTGGCCAGGTCCTCTCTGGCGGGAATGTGACGGAAGCCTTTGCAATCACCAACGGTGTGAAACAGGGCTGTGTTCTAGCTCCAGTCCTATTTAATGTGTTCTTCACCTGTATGCTGTCCCATGCCGTCCGCGACCTGGAGAAAGGGGTCTACATTCGCTACCGTTTGGGATGGCTCCCTCTTCGACCTGTGTCGTCTCACTGCCAAGACAAAGAGCATGCAAACCCTCCTTCAAGAAGTCCTCTTTGCTGATGACTGCGCCCTTGTGGCCCATGCAGAATCCGACCTGCAGATGATGCTAGATCGCTTCTCTGAGGCCTCAAAACTCTTCGGCCTGACTGTCAGTCGGCAAGACGGAGGTGCTTCACCAACCTGCACCAAACCCACCCACCTGCACCCCAGCATTATCATCGACGACACACCACCACTTGCCAATGTCGAACATTTCAAGTACCTGGGAAGCACCATCTCCTGTGATGGCTCCCCCTGGATAAAGAAATCGTCTCTAGAATCGGCAAGGCTAGCCAGGCAATGGGCAGACTCCGCACCCGTGCTCAATCAACACAGTATCCGACTATCAACGAAACTGAAGGTCTACATGCGGTGGTACTCCCCTCCCTTCTCTACGGTTGTGTAACATGGACACTGTATCGCAGACACTTAAAAAAACTGGAATACTTTCACATGCGAGCGCTCCGTTCCATACTCGGAATCAGCTGGCAGGACCACATCACCAACCTGAGGTCCTGGAACGTGCCAACTCCACCAGCATTGAGTCCATGCTCATCAAGGCCCAACTTCGATGGGTGGGGCATGTCATCCGTATGGAGGAGTTTAGGATGCCAAGACGCCTGATGTATGGTGAGCTACAGCTCGGCAAGAGAAACCAAGGCCGCCCAAAGCTGCGATACAAAGACACTGTGAAAGCAAACATCCAGTGGTGTCACGTCAAGCCGAGAGAACTGGAGGAGCGTGCTATGGACAGACCAAAATGGAGAGTCTCAGTCAACAAAGCTGCTGCACTACGAAGAAGCACGACGCCAGAAGCTCACTGATGCCAGAGAAAAGCGACACAGGGCTGCATCAGCAGTGATCACAACAACGGACTTCCAATGCCCCACTGTTCAAGACTCTGCGCCTCCAGGCTAGGACTGCAGAGCCACCAATGATAATAATAGATTGATACAAACATCACCATGATCATAATAATGATGATAATAATGATAGTAATTAAGTAAGTAGGAAGAAACTATGGAGAGCTTGACAGCAGCAGGTCTTCAGAGAAGAAACCCCTCTCAGACAAGTGTTCTGTCTCTGAACTCCTTACACTTGCAGGGGGCCGGGCGGCATCCAGGTCATGACTCCCAGATGCCCTTCTACTGCCAACCTAAAAAAAAAAAAAAGTATATTTATGATATCTTGTGCTCCAAGTAAATAGTGTCTGTGCAGACTGTAAACTGTGTTCAACAGTGTTGAGACAAGATGTATGTGGCTTACCTTTGTTCTGCATGGAGTAAGAGAAAGAGAGAGAGAGAGAGAGAGAGAGAGAGAGAAAGGGGGGCGGGTGGAGGGGAGGGAGAGAAGGGGAGAGAGAGAGAAAGAGAGAGAGAGAGAGTGTACATTTGCTTGCTAGGATTTGTTTCAACTTCAAGTGTGTGTTTGTGTGCGTGTGTGTGTGTGTGTGTGTGTGTGTGTGTGTGTGTGTGTGTGTGTGTGTACATTTGCTTGCAAGGAATTGTTCAACTTCAAGTATGTGTGAGTGTGTGTGTGTGTGTTTGTGTGTGTGTGTGTGTGTGTGTGTGTGTGTGTGTGAGGGGTGGGTGGTATAATAATAAGCATGTACATTTTACAAGTGAGTGGCTTGTTTCATTTTTTTTTCTTCTTCTTTTTTTTCTTTCTTTTTTTTTTCTTTGATAAAGCCTTTTCTGTATTAATATATTTTGACAATGTTTTGAGAAACACTTATCATTTTGCCATTAGTTATGACTTTTCTTTTTTTTTTTGATCATTGGGCAGACCCAGAACAGATTGACCTGCCACTGCTAAAGAAACCTCTCCATCATTACAAGGATAAGACTCAGGCCCCGAAGGTCCTACTTGACCACGACAAGATACTGAGAGAAGCGGACGCCTTCATCGTCGTGTCGGCAGAGTACAACCACACCATCCCTCCGGCCCTGACTAACATGATGGACCACTTTGGGTCCAGTGCCTACTCCTACAAGCCGTCCGGCATTGTCTGCTATTCTGCAGGTAATATCACAACTGTATCTTCATTCATTGGGACTGAGCTCCAATAATGCACATACATGGGTCCTTGACTCAATGAAAATTGAAAGCATGCGCTAAAATTCTCTTCTTCTACTACTTCTTGTTCTTCTTCTTTTTCTCCTTCTTCTTCTTCTTCTTCTTCTTCTTCTTCTTCTTCTTCTCTTCTTTCTCTTCTTCTTCTTCTTCTTCTCTCTTCTCCAGGTTCTTCTTCTTCTCCTGCAGCTGATTTTAATTGGCTGCATCAGATCTTCAATCCTGTCCCCACGATGAATCCCACAGTGCTCTCCAGGTCTGGACGGCTGCCCCAAAAGCTGCCATCTGCAGCTTTGCACCCTCTGGCCAGGTTTGACAGCATGGAACATCAGGGGCTGGACAGTGCTGGTGGATGTGTTCGGGGTGTGAGATCCCGTGCCACATGGACATTCATCTGTGTCAGTGTGTGGGCAATCTCGATTTGGTTGAGGTGGCTCAGCAGTTGGCAGTGGCCAGTTCTCTGCACTACTGTCTGCACCCAACCTCCTCCTCCACGGCTTTTTGTCTTAAGATTCAGTTCAAAAGTGTGCCGTATGCACTTGCCTGTAAAGCAGACGTTGGTTGGGATCTGAACATGTGGGGCTGACCAGTTTTTGATGTTACCTTTGGGTATCCCCTGAACTTTGTTGTGACTTCATTTTCCACTTCGGCAATTTCCAACAGACCTGAACACTGAACAGACTTTGTCACCCCTCAAAAGTGTGTAAATCACAAGAGGACTCCATGAATCCGGAGGTGAAATCTCAGGGCCCCCTGTGAAATCCAGCAACAGGAAGAATCGGTTTTAAACCCATGCTTAACTGCATGCCTTTGTGTTTGGGGACTATAGATGCGGATCACAAATTTGTGTGTAGTGCATTGTTTATACAGAAGTATAGATAACTTAGTCATGACTTAAAGCTTACCTGTTTCTAGTGCTTTAGTCTGGTCTCACATAGAAGTGTCTGTAGTTTTAAACATGTCACTGGGGAGTCTCTTACTACTGGAAATTTGGATGGTTCTGACATTGAATGACTGGGTTATGGCCTGGGGCTCACAAACATGGTCTGAGATGTGTCTGCGGTCTAACGTGAAGGAAAAGTGATGTCTGTTGATCCTTTTTTCCCCTGTCTTATCTTCCAATTCCCTGCCCTGCCAGCAGCGTAACTCCCACACTTGCCAGGTGCCCTGTAAGCAGCCACACTTTGGTGCAGGTCCTGCACTGGCCCACTGCTGGCAGTCCACAGTGAGCGGTGGGTGTACATCATGAGGAGGCAACCCACAAAAGACGCTGCAGCGCTGCCGAGTAACTTTTGTGGTGTTCTGTGGTGCCTGTGATGATCAAAT
This sequence comes from Conus betulinus, assembly GCA_016801955.1. Classification (NCBI taxonomy): domain Eukaryota; kingdom Metazoa; phylum Mollusca; class Gastropoda; order Neogastropoda; family Conidae; genus Conus; species Conus betulinus. The sequence goes on along the minus strand of JADBJO010017615.1, from coordinate 3,718 downwards.
ATGAGTAGGGCTACATTTACTGAGCCCCTCGCTGTGCATTGATTGAGTAGGGTTATCCCCCACACAGCCATATTCCTTCAGCGACAGAGTCCTTGACCCATGACCTTGGCATGGACCTACTGTGGATATGAATGGTGAGGAAGTAATTGGAGACGAGGTGATCATGAAAGTAGGGCATGAAGGACATTGCTTTTAGCTTCTTTAAATGAGGATCAGATGGTCCAAACTTTTTTTTTTTTTTTTCGCAAAGGAGAAAAAAAGTATATGTGCTTAATTTTGACACCCTCCTGCAAAAAAAAAGGGAACTGTTTGTCAAATTCTTAACACAGTTTGTCAATTTTTGAACACAATACTTCAGTCGCCTCCAGTTGTACTGGGTAAGGAACACTGCCATAACAAGTTGGTGGGAAATGGGGGTGTGAACAAAAAAAAAAGAAAGAAAGTACCTGTAAGAAAGGTGTACCTAGACTTGCAAATGATAAATAAAGCAACAGAAATAGTTATAGTGGTGTAGGATATTGATGAAAATGATCATGATAATGAAAATGATTATGATGATAATAATGGTAATAATAATAAGAACAGTAATGGTAATAATAATGATAATAATTATGATAATAATAGATGATAATAATTCATTGTATTCATCATGATGATGATGATAACACAGAACATTAATGAAAATGATAATGATTCTGATAACAACAATAACAACAACAATAAAAACAAAAATAGACAATATATTGCATATATATATATATATATATATATATATAACACAGTATATAGCGCCCCTGTACTTCACAGCATTGATGGGGGAGAGAGAGTGAGAGAGAGAGAATGATTATTATGTTTTGCAGAAGACCATTCTTCATCACAACAATTGAACAAATGAATGAGCCTGGAAGACAGTGTTCCATAAAAAAAACAAATCACTAGAAGCAGTAGTGATGACTGGAATTATCGAAGTGCACCCCCAGCACCTAATCTTTGTTCAGATGAGATAGGTGCGGACACATCCCCCATCCCAATGCCCCCCTCACCCCTCCACCATATTTGCGTATTTACACAGAGACAGCTTTGTGTATGGTAGACTTGAAACACCATGTCACACATATAGCTGGCAGCCTTCCCGTTTGTCAAAGAAAAGTAAAGAAAATCCAAGTGTGTCAACATTTTATGCTCTGTGTGTGTGTGTGGTGGTGGTGGTGGGGGGGGGGGGGGGGGGGGGGGGGGGTAGGGCTGTAATAAAAGTAGAAAGTTTTTTTTTTTTTTGTAATTTCCGCCTATCTTGCACCAAATTTGAGAAGGTAAGAGATTGCTCATTCTTTGTTTTTCATTGTCCAGAGTGTTGTTTATCTTGCCTTCAGGAAGAAGAGGTTGAAACGCGTTGCATTTGTCTTGTGATTCGTTTGTCCTCTTTGGCTGGCAGATGGATTAATGATAAGTTTTCTTCAGGAAAGTTGTTTCTGTGTCCGCCTGCGGTCACTTCACTTTGAAACTTAAGTTAAAAAGGATGTTCTGTGAGTGTTGTCAACTGTCCACAGAGGGAAGTGTTCTTTATTATTCCCATGTTCATTAGTAGAAATAGTACTGTGTCAGAGTGCTTTAGATTGAGACTAACCCCCCCCCCCCCCCCCCTTTCTGCCCTTCCCTTCATTCCCTCAGTCCCAGATTTAACTTGCAGATGAATGGCAACTGCACAGTCGAAACATCACAGAATCGACAGACTGTGTGTTGTAGCACCAGCGAAGGTTTCTTTCTTTCTCCTGAAACAGAGATGTGGTTGCGTCAGTGACAGATTGAGATATGGCAATATATCCATAGCACTCGACAAAATCTTTTCTTTCCGTGCCAAAAGCTGAGAAACTTTGAACACCTAGAGTTGAACATATTCTCAATACTGAGATGTGTACATGTTGCTATGCGTAGCAAACATTTCTGCCGCTCAAAACAGTTTGTATAAAGTGTAATTTACTGAGATGTAGACATGTAGCAATCTGAAACAAACTGAAGTGCTGATGTTTATTAAACGTTTTGCAAACTCTTCCTGAAGCAAAGATTTCCGTAACCATATGCCTATTGCCGCTGACTGGGTAAATAAGATCCCATGGTATAAGCTGTTGAAATTGTGTGTAATATTGAAATGATATAACTTTGAATTAATTGATGATCTTTAAGGTTGACGGATTGAATCTCTGTCGTTTGTTGTCTTTTTTTTTTTTTCGTTCGTTCGTTCGTTCTTACTTTCTTTCCTTCTTTCTTTTTGTGTTTTTTGTTTTGTTTTTGGTTTTGTTTGTATTGTCAGAACTTAAAAAGCCATAAAGAAAACTGAAATTGGTGAATGACTGCTTGCTCAATCTTTCTCCCCAGCCTACTCTTTCTCCCTCTCTGTGTGTCTGTGTGTGTGTGTGTGTGTGTGTGTGTGTGTGTGTGTGTGTGACTGTGAGAGAGAGAGAGAGAGAGAGAGAGAGAAGAGAGAGAGAGAAAGCATTCGTCTCAGTTCTTGATACCAATAATAGTAATGATAATGATAACAATGGCAACATGATTCAAAAGAACTGAAGAATGACTTGGCAAGAATCTACTGAAAATGGTCGGTTTAATTTCCAAAGGGAGATAATCCAAGAAATAAGGTGTTGTGTATTGAAATATATATGTTGTTTCCCTTTAAACACTTTTGCCGCAGGGAGAAAAGAGGGACACACAGCTGTTTCTCTGTCATTAACGTTTTCTTGTAAAGTTTCTTATACTTCAGCTTTCTATTCACCCCAGGTCCTTGGGACATGTTATAATACAAGGGTTGCTTAGGTCTGATTCGCTGTCAGCTTTGGAGGAGACAGCTGGCGGTAGCCTCCAGCATCCCGAACTTCTACACTTTATTGAGCTTTTGACCTTGTTGAAAGCGGAAGGTCACAACAGTGTTCTGGCTTGGGTTCCCGGGTCATGTTGGCTTGGAGGGAATGAAATGGCTGATCGTTTGGCCAAGAATGTTACAACAGGGAAACTGTCTTACATATCTATCCCCACACAGATCAAAAACCAAAAGTTAATGATTATGTCAGAGCTAGAGATCTCTGGCAGGAGGACTGGAATACACAGACAGATAACAAACTCTTTCAGATCCATCCAAACCTTAAAGAGTTCCTCTCATCCACATCTGGTGGTCGCAAAGAAGAAACCATTCTATGCCGGCTGCACACCGGCCATTCGTATTTTACTTATTCATACCTTTTAAAGAGTGAAGAAGCTCCGGGGTGCTTTCCATGTCATGTGCCACTCACAATGACACCTTCTTTTAGAGTGTTGGGACTTGCATGATGTGAGACACAAACATTTTTACATTTTACAGCAGATTCCATGACAATCTTTGTTCACAAATGTTCCACCTGATGCGATCTTGAATTCTTGAAGAGATCAACATTTTCTAATTGAATCTGAGATTTTATAGTGGAAAGATTTTTAACAAAATGTTTTGTGTGTGGTGGGGCTGAAAGTTTTTCAGCTTCAATTCATTTTGTGTTTTCAGTCACTCTCTCTGTCCTCTTTTTTCTGTCTCCTCTCTCAGTCTCTTTCTCTGTCTGTCTTGCCTGTCTGTCTGTCTGTCTGTCTGTCTCTCTCTCCTCTCTCTCTCTCTCTCTCTCTCTCCTCTCTCTCATCTCTCTCTCTCAGTGTATGTATTGCCAGGAACAGACAGCTCTGGTCTCACTTTTGCCCA
>JADBJO010017614.1:0-37216 GCA_016801955.1 Conus betulinus | reverse complement strand
TTAGCAACCCTAAACACTAGGAAGAAATGGTTAACAATTGCAGACACAATGGAAGTTCCTATCAGGGAGCAGAAATCAAAAACACATGAAAAACACTGACCGCACGTGATGGCAGACAGCGAACACGTATAAAAAAAACACCGACACACCGACCCCCTCTTGAGACTTCCCGTTCAAGACGATTCAAACAAAGATCTTTTTTCACCTGTGGTTGGCTGGTTATCACGTTTCTGCCATGGAGGTGATGTTGACACTTGTGTCAGTTGGTTGTTTCTTTACACCCAGGCCATGTGGTTTCACCATGTTGGTGAGCTGGTTAGTTCCACCAAGGTGGCGCGACATTTTTCACCTGTGTCATTCAGCCTGATTTTTTTTCACATAAGAGGCGGGTTTTTCACCGTGTGCAGTTTGGCTGATTATTTTCCACTAAGAGATGATTTCTACTAAGGGAAGCGATGTTTTCACCTGTGTCATAAGTTGGTTAGTGCCACCAAAGGAGGCGGCCTCTTCACGGGTCATGTATGCCGATTGTTTCCACATGGCAATGTTTTCGACCTGTGTGGGTTGCTGGGTATTTTCACCAAGGAGGCACCATCTTCACGTGTCATTTAGCCGATTGTTTTTCCCCATGTCAATGTTTTTTTCCCTGTGGGTTGGCTGGTTTATTTCCATCAATGAAGTGATGTTTTTTACTCTGTGGGGTGTGCGGTTTGAAGAAGAGAAAGAGAGAGAGAGCGCAAGCGAGAGTCACTCACGCACTAGTGAACCTTCTCTAACAACTTGGTGGTAAAGTGGACTGGGCCAAGAGCTTAATTCCATTTAAATTTTGTGGGATGTTTCTTTCCATGCTGGTATGGATCGGAGATCAAACGGCAGACCCAGGTGTCAGTGTAGGGGGGGCAGAGGTCATTGCGAGTCCCTCATTGATCTTCTAGCTGATTAGAAATTTCTGCTCTACCACCACACCCTCCTCTTAAGAGTACCTTGGCTCACTCTCACAAGTCGTTAAGAACCTTAGCTAGAGAAAGTTTTCTTCTGTCTGGATTGTAACTTCCGTTCTTTCCGACTATGTGAACCATGGTAGGTTTGAGTCGGACTGCTGAAAATAGATATGTGAAGTGTAATTATCAATACATTCATTTTCTTTTAACCAATAACAGGTTGCAGAATGTTTATAAGATAGATTGATCAAATTATCCAGTTTTGTCTTCAAATGCACAAACACATACCTCCACACCCACCCCTTTGACCGAACAGATCATAAATTGTACCCTAGTTTAGATGAACACCATGAACGACTGCTGGGTAATGATATCTAACTGGCCAAAAAAACAGGCGCAGTTTGGATTGATTGAGGAAATTACTGACAAGCTCAAACGTTCACACACACACACACACCACCCACCACACGCATGGCATGCACTCACACCAGCAAGGTAGGAGGCACTCGCCTTAACCGAAGCGTTCTCACCATGCCAGAACTATGGTGCTCACGCCTGGTGGGTTTTTCATGTGAACGGCCCCCTTTATTGGTCCCTCACAGACCTGTACCAGCACAGGCTAAGCACTGAATACAACACTGGCCCCGCTTTCCAATAAAATGGGTAAATTAATGTAGGTGTAAAAGTAAGTCGCTGAGGACACGCTCATGCAGAAAAAACAAAGTGGATGTATAAGCAGATAGATAACAGGAGGAATACCTTAAAGATATTTACAATAGCAATACATGTATGTTTCTACATATCTATAGTGGAATGCTTTTTACATAATACAAAATATTTTTTTTCCTTTTTTCTTACTGACACATGTACACACACACACACACACACAACACACCACCCACACACAACGCGCACGCACATGTGCACACACACACAAATAAAGTGAGAGTCCCACAACACAGTCTGACACATGTCATACACTTGTGAGTCGACTTCGACACGATGTCAGCCCTGACCATGCTCCTTGGCAGTACACTGGGCTATATTCGAAGCAACATTACCTTACTTTACACTTTTACCCCTCAACATACCTACCGAGATTTTAAACAGACTATATGACAATACATTAGCAACTACCTGTACGCTGTAATTAACTGAACAAACACAAAATCGCAGCACATCTGTCACTGACATGGGAAGCCCAGAATTAATCATGCAACACATTTCTTTACACACACCCACACAAAAAAAAAAAAAAAAAAGAGAATGATCACAAAGCCTGTCTGAAAGACTCTCCACAGAAAGTGGACAGTCCATAAAAACATAGTCCTTCGTTTCCCCCCCATCTTGAATGTTTTGTGGTACCCCCCCAGCTTTTCACGTTTCAAAGTTTAAATCAAGTTTAAAGTGGTCTCCTCGTCATTTCAACTCCCAGTCCAAATGTATCCTTGGCCAATGCCATGATGATAACAACAGTGAAATAGGTGGAGCAGGGTATGTGTCGTGGAGAGAGAGGAATGCAACAGAGGTGTCCAGGACAGAGCTGGAGCAGGGTATGTGTCGTGGAGGGTATGTGTCATGGAGAGAGCGAATGAAGCAGATGTGTCCAGGAGGATACAGCTGGAAAGCAGCGAAGGACAAATAAATCAAATTTCCACAATGTACAACAAATTCAAAACAACATACATGTGAAACCAGAGTTAGAAACCAGGTATAAACTTGGTTAGAAGGGAAACAGGCTTCCTTTCATGATACCACCAGCCTTTCAACAGTGAAGATCCATCATGAAAAAGTTGTAAGCCTCTCTGGACATGTGACAGAGTTCTGTCTTTTCCTCCCACCATGGTGACCTAAAGAAACTGAAGATAGATTTCCATTTGCTGTCTGATGAGGGAGGGATCTCTTCCCCTGTGGCTGGGGGGGGGGGGGGGGGGGGGGGGGGGGGGGGGGCTCTGATGCTGGTTACATACAGCATTCTTTGAAATGAAATTCAAAACTTCTTTTCATGACTTGAAATCTCCTGGTAGAGAGGCGTCATCGTTGAGGGAGCCTCCCTGAAAACTGTGGAAAAGTATATTTTGCTGCTCGTCAGTGACCAACTGGTTTGTTTTTTTTTCATGATTGATTTTATGAATTTATAACAGGGTATGGGAGAACTGTCAGAGAAGATGATTGCCTTTACGCAGTTGCTAGGGCTGGGGGGGGGGGGGGGGGGGGGGTGGGGGGGGGCCTTCAGTCTTACTTGTGAAGATTTTTCAACCCCGTTCAGCTCCACACCACTGTTGCAGGGGCTTTAGGGCTGTGAGGGCTACTAAAATTTCCTGACCAACACTGCAGGTGTCTGTATCTCTTGGACCTGTTGACACAGGGACAGATCAAGAAAGAAAACACAGAGTACAGCAATGCCTATCTTTGATAGAATGGAATTCATAGCATCATCTTCATGATAGAGAAAAACATTTCAAGAAAATGAAAGGGATTTAATGACGCATTCAGACCACAGATGAAAAAATTTACAAACTTTTTAAAGATTCTTCCTTCCTTCTTTAATGTCTGCTCCACAACTTCTGTTCTCTCTCTCCCCCCTGTCTATCCTTGAAATGTCAAAATCTGTCCTTCGAGGGGAACTTGAATTTATATTGTTTGACTACTGACTTGGCCATGTCACTTCTATCATACATCTAACATTACTCTCATCAATATCAATAACTATAAAAAAATAAAAAAAAAACAGGTTCAGTACTCTGTTTCTGAACCCAAATCCCCATTAACATGTGAACATGAACACATACATCATGAACCAATACAAATTGTGAACATCAACACATGCATCAGAAATCATATACAAGTACAATGCATGTTAAATTATTGTTTTTGGGGTAATATGAATGGCTACAAACAGCCAGAACCATCTAAAGGCTGTAATATTGGGAAAACAAAGCCAGTCCTATGAGACATGATGAACCCAGTAAAATCAACATCAATGAGACACCTGGATGCACAGACTAATCAACCAATGACCAAATGCACACAGTACCGGGCCATCTGCAGAAGATTCTTGGAGAAGATTGGGGGTTTTCTTCTTTAAAAAGACAGTCAAAAATCTTCAAATTCAAAGTCTGAAGTGAACATAATCAGCGTGACAAATCTCTCTTCCCAAAACACTGATACAAAAGCAGGCTTTTTTTTTTGTTTGTTGTTGTTTAAACTGTTTTTCTAAAACAGCAGGGCAAAAGAAGTCTAAAGTTCTGGGAAAGAAAAAGCTTGAGATCCCCTGTCATCTCCTTCCCTGACTACCCATCATGCTCACAACACTACAGCAGACTCCTGGTGGCCAACAGCCCAACTCAAAATGGATGACGAGGGGGCTGGAGCTAGATTTTAGCTTTCTTCTGTCAGGGAAAGCTGAAATTATTTTTAGTGAAAAAAAACGAAGAACATACCTGAAGACAGTTTGTTAGGAACTTATGTTTTCAGCGAGAGAACTGGAAGCATTTCAACCAGAAACTGCCAACCAATGTGAATCCTGTCACTGTGTTATGCATACTGCAGGTTGTCAGGAATGCATCATTTCCACAGGCACACTGGAACCATTTCAACTAGAAACTGACAGTAAATGTGAATCCTGTCACTGTTCTAGATATAATCTGTAGACTGTTCTTCAGAATTTATCATTTAAGCTGTTAAACTTGAAACATTTCAGCCAGAAACTGCGTGTGAATGTGAATCTTATGGCTGCTTACTGCATAGCAAACTGGAAACGTTTCAACCAGAAACCGACTGTAAATGTGAATCCTGTTACTGTTTTATTCATACTGTAGACTGTTGTTGGGGAAATTTATCATTTCAGCTAGTAAACTGGAACTTATTTCAGCCAGATGAGATACCGAGGCTGGTAAACTGGAAATTATTTCAGCCAGATACAAAGGCTGGTAAACTGGAAACATTTCAACCAGAAACTGAACGAAAACGTGAATCCTATGGCTGCTCAAGGCATAGCACATTCACAAATAGTCAACAGTTGGAACAGACAAATCCCTGTGTCTGTGGTGTAAGTGTCAGTGTTATTACAACCACGTGGACTCCACAAGGATCCAGAATCCTTTCCAACCTGTGACCACACGGAGGCAGACCACAAAGGCAGCTAACTGCAACACGTACATCAGTTACTAACTTCACTGCCACACAAGTGATGCCCCTTAGGCATACAAAACTACGCTGGGCTGTGGCTGCCACCCAAATTCCTTCACTTGCCACTTGGCAAAAGCTGATGCTGAAATGATGCCACTGCTCATACCTGTCTTCAGGGATGAAATGGCTTATGAGCACCATTCTTCACAAACGAATCACATGTACACAAAATAAACTGTCAAAAATAATGCAAATGACAGAATAACTATCCAAAAAATTGCTGAAACTGAGAATCATCATTTTGAGAGGACGATCATTCATATGAGATCAGCAGTTCTCAACAAGCTAGACGTGTTGAAATGTTACAGCAACAATCGCGATGAAACAAAAATGTGTCTTCTGCTGTTTCACCTCTGCACAGCATTGTGGTAAATGCTTTCAGACCGCAAATACATCCATGATTCAAGGGTTGTGGGGAAAGACCGGGAACGAATGCATTTCAGGAACAATTTTCATGCATAATTTCACTGATGTCTTCAATAAACCCAAATCAAAAACTTACAGCATTAGAGATCAAACAAGAGACAATGCCTCAAACTGAAAGATTTTGAAAATCAGCAGTAAGTCTAAAGGGTCAACAGAATATCCCCAAAAACTGTGTCCCAATATATATTAGCAATTTCCATGTCTTCGCTGTGCAGACTGTGCAGTACATTTTCACATGAAGTACTCTTCAAACAGACCACGCAAAACAATATATTCCTGTGAATATCTTTCCGTACAGTACCTGCTACCCATTTTTAGGCACTATATGCCATAAGCAATATCTATATGCCATAAGCAAGTATCTCAAAGATAGAATTTAGGTTGACATGCATGTGCACCATGCCTGCATATATGGTACACAAGAACACACACACACCCCTACAATGTCAATGAACAGATCTGCAAATATACAAGCTCCACATGCACATTTTTACATACAGAGCGACACACAAAACAATTATCAAATGATGTACATAGTCAAAATACATTAAACCTTCAAAACCGCAGAAGACCATGGACAAACTATCAGCCATTCTGCAACAGGAAGCACCAGAAAATATTTTTTGTTAAAAACTGGTCCAATTTTAAGACTATAACATAGAGTCAGAGACAGAGACAGAAAACAACTCTGAATGTTTCTTTTTTTGTGTGTGTGAACAATCTGTCCGTTCCCTTAAAGAAAAGTAGGAAAAATTAAAAAAATCAAACAAAACGGGGTGGCAGAAAAGACAATATTCTCAGCACATTCTTCTCTCCAGAGGGCAGAAGCACTGGAAAAGTGAGGCCTGACACAGAAATATTTTAACATGTTTTATAGGTTTTAAATGAGATTCTCATCTCGTCAAACAAATGTCAACAGCAAAAATAAACTTCAAAAACCTCACAGTTCACTTTTCCACTTAATAAATATGATTCAAAGCAGATTGAGTAGAGTGAACCAAGTATTTCATTACACAGGAAAAATGTTGGTATCCCAGTCAGTGAGAGAGCTGAAAGACTGCAAGTCAAATCCTGTTGTTCATCACTCTGCTAACCTTGAAAGCCGTGTGCCAGCTGGCTTAACAGACCAGATTTAACAGGAAAAAACTGTTTGATAAATACTGTTAAAAACAGTCATGTTGACAAAAGCAACACATATCAGCCACTATGCCATTAAGTGACAGGCATCACAAGTATGCAACTTCAACATTTAAATTTGCTTTGCGTCTGAGGCAAAAAAATCAATATCACACTAACCAAATGCACTAGAGTACACTTCACATGAACTTTGTTCAAAAGCAAAATAATATCACCCTTACAGAATGCAGGAGGGTATACTCAACAAGAATTTCAGGGGACAACAGAAATGGGTTGGTCTTTAGCCATGACTATGCTTGGTAAATAAGTCTCAGAAAGCCAGTCACAGCTGGCTTCATGCAAGAAAGCCGACATGGCCAGAAACATAACGGTATGTGCTCACCTGACCCAGTTTTGACAACTGTGTCCACAATAACATGAAACCAGGTTTTAAAACAGCAGCTGATGTGTCTCAGCAGAACTGAAAGACAATCACTACAATGACAGTTTCACAACTACATGTCTGTTACTCAATGACTGAGAACCCTGTACAACTTAACTGCTTGACTCTGGTCTGCTTACCATGGTTGTAGAGTTCGAGTGACAGTAATTATGACTCATATGACATCTGCTCTTTCCGTATTTTCAAGAAAAGCAAGAAAGGTTCTTTTTCCTGACATTGTGAATGAACCTAGTTGACCATTTGCATGGTTCTGAAAGCCCATAGCGAGATCATGGAGAACCTAGAAATAAAGCTTTGAAAGCCAACAACCAATCACACAATGCCACAGAGCCATTTCCAACAGAACCAGTAAAAGGTGGAGAGAAAAAAAACAACTGCCATTATTGCATATGACTGCTGTTAAATTCAGTTTTATGTCATAATTACAGCCCACCAACCAACCAAAGACCTTTTCTGGGCTGTAAACAACTGCGGAGAAGGGGGGGGGGGGGGGGGGGGGGGGGGGAGGAAGCCCCAGTCCTGAAAAAGAACGGAGAACAAAGAGTATATATATATATATATCTGTACACATTAATCAATAACATGGCAACTAAAGTGTTGACGTCCTTTAGACAAAGCTGAGACTCAAGTCTGGAGTTGAATCAAAACGAGCTGTGATTTAAACGAGAGCTTTCTCTTTCATCTTTGTGTCAACAGGTTGATGACACGAACATTTTACTTGTACAGAGCTGGAAAAAAAAAAAAAAGAAACTGTTGCAAACAAAAACACACTCATGCATAACTTGTGTTAACAATGGAGTTTTGAAAGAAGGAAAATGCAGGCTTTCGGTCAGAACTGCAGAATTTGCTTGCAGGTTATTGTTTATCAAGAATATGATAAGTGAAATCCACTGTAAACTCTTCAATCAATTTGTTTCTTAAAAGCAAAACCAGTATCATATTCATACCTTTGATGGCCATATTGTTTTGTCCTAAAGGCTAAACCAAATTCACACTCACAGCATCGATGGTTCAGTCACTTAATTACAACACTACACCATCATCACACAAACAACCTACGTGGTTCTCTTGCTTTTTCTTTTTTCTTAACAAAGGCAAGACCAAATTACATTATCAATTCATGGCTAATTTGTTTCAAAGACAAAATCAACATGACACTAAAAGCTTCTAAGGTTAATTTTCTCAAAAAGACACACCACAATGAAAAATCTATACGGTTAATTTGCTGTGTTTCAAAAGCCACATCGACAACTCATACTGTTTAACAACTTTGTTTCAACATACACCAATATCACACAAACACACACAAAAAAAGCATTCTTAAAACCAATATTCATCATGAATGCACTGAGACATGTTCTAAAAACAGGTAAGCAGAACCTCAAAAACCAAGGCAGGAAAAACTGAATGACTGACCAAGGTTTCTCAAATGAGGCTTTCGCCATTCTGTCTTCCACATCCATCCAACCATCCCCCAAGGAGTTAACCCTTCAGCTGTTTGTCCCCACTCGCTCACACACAGTCAGACAGAGACCGTCACATACCTATATGACATTTAGCCACACAGAGACCGTCACATACCTATATGACATTTTGCCACACAGAGACTGTCAAAGACCTCGGTATGATACTGTTCAGATTTTTTGTTCCCTTTCCACCTCGGCATCACTTGGTCAAGAGAGTGTTAGAGCCACACAGCAGTGGGTACACAGTGAGACTGACCACAACACAGTCTCTCAGGCGGTACATTGCAGCAAGCCAGAGAGTCAACAACACTCGAAGCAACTGAAATCTCACACAAACCCAATACTTCAGACAATGGAAAGAAAAAAAAAAAAAGAACTAAAATCAAGCATCAACGACTGGTTACTCATGGCCAAATCAAGTTAAAAGTACACAAACAAACAAACAAACAAAAAAAAAAAAACAGTAAAAGGTAATGAAATAAGAGGCAGGAGGGGAGGGGAGACTACAAAGATTGACATCAATAGTACAAAAGGCAGAATAACTTGACATCAAAGCACAAGGAACTAAACGTATTCTCTACATCATCACTTTCTTTGTGTGACTGTTTCTCAAATGATCTGTTTTAAAGCACTTTACTAATGGTCTTTGGATTTTTTTTCTTTTTTTTTTTTTTGCACCCCCCACCCCACCCCTCAAACCAACAAATTAATGTTCCGTTCTATTGATTTCCACAACTTTTTCTAAAATACACTGAAATCTATTACAGAAATTATCGGCACACGCAGCTTCATTACTGAAACTGTTTTACTTTTTACAATGAGAGTCCTTTCCTCTCCTCAGCTTTAATGACTTTAGCACTCTTCATGCTTGAAAATACATGCACATGTTGTGACTATGTGCTGAGAAAAAATCTTGAAACCTCAATACATCTTTACTAGAATTCATTCTGACTAAAAAAAAAAAAAAAGTATTTTGAAGAAGGTATTTTTGCAAGTTTTACTCCAAAACCCTTTATGCTGGTAAGCATGTGTGTGTGCATGTGTGCATATCTACTCTGTAAGCCTAGATGCGCATGCATTTGTAACAAAATGTTTTATAGAGATATTCGAATGCTTTATAATCTAACACAGTTCCCTTTAGTTAAAAAAAAAAATAGTGGGGAGGCAGGTATGGGTTAACATCAATTTGTGACAAAGGCAAAAAAAAAAAAAAAAAAAAAAAAAAAACCGAAAAAAAGAAGAAAAAAAGAAAACAAAAGAAATCAGATGAGTCCTTTAGCATTGCTAAACAAGCTGTTCGAAATCTGCACACAGGCTGGTCTATGTGAAGCATTCTGTGTGCAACAGGATGAAGCCAAAGCCAACACCTTGTAGACTGAAAATACCATTTGATCTGCACAGGTGCAGTCAAAAATTTGAAAATATGAACACATTTCTTTGTTCATCAAATTTTCTACAAGACGTCCTGTCAGAATAAACTTTCTTCTTGCTCCAGATAAGCTGTTCTCGTGGCCAGACAATGGACTGGTCACCATTTCAATTATCATGACTGGTAAAAAGGCCTGTGATTGGCCAAGGAAAGTCATTCCATCTCTAGGGGACATGGCAGCTGTGTTTTGAAGCAGAAAAGTCGAAACAGACGCCCCAAGCTCTTTGAAACGTGCGGCCATGACGATATAACAATCTGCTGGCAATTAGGTGTGACCGTCCTCTCCAGCCGGCCATGCTGCTAGAGCAGCTTGTGTAGCAATGCTTGTAAACTAGCTTCACCACTGCACACTTGGCTCACTACCAGGACCAGAAAAAGGAGTACTGGAATTTGTACCTGGATCACTTCTGGATAACATGGGATGGAATGTGTACAATTACCTGAAGACAGACAAGCATATGCACCACTCATGACACAGACATAAACTGATGATACTTCCAATGATGTTTCAACCTGACACAGAAATAAACTGATGATACTTCCAATGATGTTTCAACCAATCAAAATGGAGTGAGAGTTTCCTTAAAAAAAACTGAGGATGCATCTTACCTGTCATTTACACAAAAACGAAAAATGTACACTGCTTTTTTTCCCCATTAATTTGCTCCCTACAAATAGTTACTTTTCAACTTTTATTCACCCATCTTTTAGCCAAAAGCTGACTGCCTATGACATGAAGTACTATCAACACATACTTCAGACACTGAGTTTTTCTTTTGAATCCAAGTAATCTCAGTGACTAGGTAAAAGGATTGGATTTGAGGAATGGTATCTTACAGTCCATACATCACTACATGAGGAATGGAACTGCACATACATCACACATGTATTACACTATTCTTTTATTTCCAGTGATCAGAAAATGGCAGAATTTGAGAAAACTTTTCATGCTTCAGACTGTATCGCTTCTCATGGTTGTTAATACTTATAAGATCTTTAAACTACTAAAATCTTCAGACACCTGAATATGTGAATAGTACTCATATAATTGTGATGCAGCTCTTTGCTCTTCCTTTACAGGAATTATATTTATCAAGGTAATTAACCCTGCACATCCATTAACGAGATCTATTAACGAATATGTTGACTATTATATTCATGACCACAACACATACATAACAACAAAAGCTCTCCCATTTCATCTGAAAAAGAACATAGATCAATAAAAATTCACTGAACCCTGTCTAAATGCACAGCTAGCATTCCACAGTTAATTTTGAAAGAGCAGATGTTTCCATGTCGTTCTCTTTTGAAAGAATAGAACCATTACTGCCACGATCTCTGCATGATTTCTTTTTAGTGCTTAAAAACCACAAAGACAACCATTAGTACTCTTAGAACACCCCTCCCAAAATAATATTTACAACAGTGCTTCTTCTTCTTCTTCCTGTTCAGTGGGCAGTCTCAAGGGATGGCAAGGCAAGGCATAACATGCCACAATGGCCAACGCTGACGTTGACGTTACACTACCTTCAGATAGTGCCTGTTTCCCCCAACAGAAGATTCTAGGTCGCTGGTTTATTGTCAGGAAAATTCCTGTCCTCTACCCGTTTAAATTAACAGAAAAATAAATACGGAGCCCATTGCAGTTTGTGTATATCAGCATTCAGCAATGGGGCAGAAGAGAAGTACAACAAGAGTTACAAACAGTCACTGCAAATACATCAAGTATTTGACTTTAAATGCTAAGACAACACTCATTTCACTCCATAGGGTGCAGTCATCGTTCAAAAATTTAATATGTGTGTGTGTGTGTGTGTGTGTGTGTGTGTGTATGTGTGTGTGTGTGTATGTGTGTGTGTGTGTATGTGTGTGTGTGTGTACGTGTGTGTGTGTGTGTGTGTGTGTGTGTGTGTGTGTGTGTGTGTGTGTGTGTGTGTGTGTATGCGTGTGTTTTCATGGCTTCTTTACTTTGCTGCATTCTTTTCATGTTCACCGTGTTTGTTACAGTTTTTGCAAAACTTGTGCACAGAGCAGGATGAAATGTGTGGGTAGATAAAATTGCACCAACAGCTGTCTAACCGTCACCTCAGTCATGTATGTCATACTATCAGCAATACATTGTCTACCAAATATTAGTATTTCAGCAAACATATATACAAGATGTGTGTGCAAGTGTAGAGGGCAGCTGGAAGGGAACAGGGGCTGGATGTGGGACACCTGGCATTCCAGAGGGTTAATCAAGCATAAAGCGACGCCATCATCAGAAAAGCTTTTCTACCATGCAGTCCAAGCTTAGGGGAAAAGACCAAGTCTACCTGTACTTCTCTTTTGCACTGCTCCGCTTTTACTGTATGAAAAGTGCAACAAGTTTTCTGTGGGCAGTGCCAAGATATCCACCACTGTCATGGTCTGATATGTGATAGCAAAGTCCATGTAATTATATCATCATAACAAATACTTCTGGGTCACAGAAAGGCTACTAGACATGTATGTCTTTTCATCTAGTTTGTAGAGTAAAACACAAATTATTCTTGAATGGCTTTTACATCCATCTACATTCACTTCTCAATCAGCTAGTCTTTATGACACAAGCAACCAAAATTCAAAATTGTTACAAATGGGTGCATGTGTTCACACACACACACACACCACACAACACATGCACAGTCTTTCTGCCCCAAGCCAATCTACAGAAGCAGTAATGCCACAACAACTCCCACCTGTCACATTCACAGACCCCTAGCTCACCATCACCACCACCACCTCCCCCATCATATCCCTCTCTGCCACCTCTCTCCCCGCCCCCACCTCCCAAGTCTCCTCCGCTCTCTCACAAATCACTAACGTTTGAATCCAGATCCTCCTCACTGTCGCAAGACTCCACCTCCAAAGCCGTTTCCTCCTCCTCCTCCGTCAAGCTGTCCAGTGGGGGAGTGATCTCCGACACATCCGGAGAGACCTTGCCGTCTGTCTCCTCCGACGGTCTCTCCAGCATCGGAGTTGCCTCGGTCGGGCTCGGCTGACCCCCAGGTGACCTGCGTACAGGAAGACTGGAGGCGCGGGGAATCTGTGTGCGTTTGCCAGGGGTGGGGGACGTCCTGGACCCATCGACGACCTTGCTGGCGCCCTCGCTGTTGTTGCTGCTGTTGCTGACGATGGAGGCGGTGGCTGTCGTGGTGTACGACGTGGCCCGCTGGAAGGCCAGGATGCAGTGGAGGTTGCCTCCCTTCTTCTTAGTGTTGCGCTCCATGACACCTTTCCACTCGCGGCGGATGTCCCATGTGCTGCGGGTTCTGGCAGTTGAGGTCAGTGACAATGTCCTCCCATCTGTGCATACAGCCAACTCATCAATCACGATGGCTGACCACTGATACTTTGTAGCAATTTTCAGAGATTTAAAACTTCAGTATATCTACAAAAGTAAGGATTTCTTATCATTCCCATGGAAAAGATTAAAACAAAACAAAAGAAAAAAAAAAGGGGGGGGGGGGGAGGTGCAAAAACCCTGAGCTGGTTCCTTTCTCACCAAAGTATGTACTGAGTGAAAGCACTTTTCCCTTGTGAAGATGTGCCAGAGTTAACAGAACAGGGATATTCAGAATAGTGTGAGACACTTACATTTCAATAAACCAAACATTTGACTATTATGCGGTTACAATTTAACAGACAAAACATCAGTTATGTATCACAAAATGCATGCACATTATAAAGGGTAGCCCTCTCACTAACGTACACACTTGTATGGATAGACATCCATTTGCACATGAGTATGTGCACACTCTCTCGCACACACAGACATAGGAAGATATTAAAGAGATATTCACAACAGGGAGAACAAACAGATGTTGCTTGGAAACATGAAATACACACAAACGCACACACACATACACACAGACAACTGTATCACAACCCACCCCCCCACCCTCAAAAAAAAAAATTCATAAAAGCCACAAGGGCAGACAGACATTGCAGTATGGGAGTTTGTTGTTCTAAACAGTGTTTACAGTGCCACTACCAAGATTACAACATAGTAGACAAATGGAGTAAAAAATAAACAAAAAAACAAAGTGTTCAAGACTTTCCAGTACAAGAACAGGTGAATTGGGCCATCACAGCAAAACTGATGATGACAGAACAAAAAACAGGTGAATTGGGCCATCACAGCAAAACTGATGATGACAGAACAAAAAAGGTGAATTTGGGCCATCACAGCAAAACTGATGATGACAGAACAAAAACAGGTGAATTGGGCCATCACAGCAAAACTGATGATGACAGAACAAAAACAGAGAAGAAAAGGAGCGCAGTCACAGAAATAAGAGGAAAGGAAATTATGAGTACTGGTTTTTCAGAAAGCAGGGAGTTAAATGTACAGAAAGAGCTGCCAGCATCCTAAAATTGCAATGGCCACACACACACACACACACACACACACACACACACAAAACACACACACACACACACACACAACATACACATCACACACACACACACACACACACACACACACACACACACACACACACACACACACACACACACACCACACACACACACACACACACACACACACACACACAGAGTGTCACCTTTTACAGTGGATGGAGGGATGACGGCGGCTGGGCTCTCCAATCAGGATCCATGTCTGCACTTCATGCTGCTGCAAGGCTCCACTGCAACATTTCACATGCTTGCTGTGGGGCTGCTGTCAGTGGCAGGTTGGTGTATGTGGCAGGCTGGTGTATGTGTTTGTGTGTATATAAACTCCTGCTTTGTCCTGTCATTTTGCAAAGCACAACAGCCAGAAAAACAACAACAAACAAACAAACAAAGAATTAAAAAAAACACGCACACTTAGAACTTGCTAGAAAAAAAAAGAACAAAAAGAGGAAAACACACACACCCTAAGATCAAACACAAAAACACAAACAGACAAAAAAAACCCAACTACACCCTGCTTGTATTCTTAATCAAAGGTATTTAGGAAAAATGTAATACACGAAGGTCATTTTCGGGTTTTCTTTTTTTCTTTTCCTTTCTTTCTTTCTAAATTTTTCTCTTTTTTTTTCTTTACAGTTTTTTTAAGCCCTCTCGTCTGCATCCTTCCCATGCCGCTCATTCTACTTCCCCATACACAGCCACACGCAGGCCCACCCTGTCACATCATCAGCACAGGCAGTCCACTGGCAGCAGTCTGTTCAGGTCACCCTGAAGACACCCACCAGAGGAAACACTGCTGCTGCCTTAACTTGACCTGTGCCTGTGTGTATGTGTCCAACATACTCAAGACACTGCCTTTCAAGCTGCCTGACAATGAACGAATGGATGCAGACTGGTCTGACAGAGCATTCCCCTCCTTTAGGCGCCACAATGTCCATAGAAGGACTCTTCCCATCCAACGACCGACGCTGAAGTGTTTGACCTGTGTCACCTCAGGTATGTATGTGGGGAGGAGACCAGACCTGAGATCACACCAACAGCTGGGCATGAACAGAAAGAGAGACAGGCAGACAAACTCAACGGTCTTTCAGATACCATCAATTTCTCTTGTGGTCTCATCATGATCGGTCCGTACCCTACTCTTCCATGATGTGTCCTAAAGTCAACCAGGACTGAGAGAAATCAGACACCTGCAGTGGTGGTCGAAACACTGGAGCTATTCTCCGAGAAGTATATCCATCAGAGTATTAAAGTTAACTGTATGGTTCCACTCCACCCATTGAGCCAACAGAACACAACTCTGGCCAGAAGCCAGACAGGGTTGAACAATCCCTGTGATCAGATGTGTACACACACCATCCAGTCCACCGCATAAGGCTGACCACTGCACATCAGTGGATGGTCACTGCATTCTGTGTGGAAAACTGACTGAAGAAATCAAAGGTTCTCATCCTCATGAAACAACCATTTCATGCAGCTTCTAATATAAACAAAAAAAAAAATGATAGAAAGCAGTAAACACCATAGGGACTCTTCTTTCTGTTTCAATCCTAAATGGGCAGCCTGCACAAACTTTGAACTGACCAGTACTTCTCAATATTCCATCAGTTCAAATGACCAAATTCTGACCAAAAAAATATTGGCCTCCAGTATTGCATACCAATGTAACTCTTGTTTGACCGGACGCTGGCAGTGACGAAGTGGACCACTGAGTTCTGAGCATTTGACTCTTACCCAGAGCTCTGACTGGGCTGAAGGTTTTCACGGACCATACGCAATAACCAAGTCTGTCGTAGCACAGTGAACACTGACAGAAGGGACCACTGTCCCACACTCCCACTGACCAGTAAGCCTGGGTACAGTGCATGGGGACGTCCTCAAAGCCGATGGGACAGAAGTAGTGGTTCTGGCAATGGTAGATGAACGTCGTCATCTTGTCCTGCATCCCGTCTTTCAGCCGGCACAGCGCGTCCTCCGCCGTCACCCCTGCTGTCTTGTTCTTCCCTGCGGGCTTGTACATGTAGTAGCAGCGACCTTTCACCCCAAAGTGCTCATTCAGCTGTCGAAACCATCTGAGGAAAAGAACAAGATAAGTTAAGACTCATTTTGTATGCACACACCAGTCGAAAGTGTTCTTTTAATTGGTCTAATCTCATTACGTTCTCCAGCAACAAATTCTCAGCACAAAATGCTGTTGCATCCATCTCACTTGGCCTTTTTTTTCGGCTTAGATAAGAGCTATTTTTTTTTAATTCCAAACAGAAAATTTCTAAAAAGGCAGGGAGACAATTCACACTGAAAGAGCCTCCAGCTCCCCAAAGAGAGAAGGCATCTGGTCAGTATGATTCCTCACTGACCACAATACTGACCACCAAGGTCACAGACCTGACAGACTGAAAGATACAAATCATCAATTGGATGCATTTGTCAGCAAGGTGTGTGTGTGTGTGTGTGTGTGTGTGTGTGTGTGTATGTGTGTGTGTGTGTGTGTGTGTGTGTGTGTGTGTGTGTGTGTGTGTGTGTGTGTGTGTGCATGCGTGCATGCATACATATGTGTGTATGTGCTGTGGCAAATATATTTTCCTTGAAGTACTGTCACACTTAAAAACTAGATTCGATGTATGTGTGGTGTGGTGTGGTGTGGTGTGGGTGGCATAATAAGGTGACACCTGGCCTGTGTGTGTGTGTGTGTGTGTGTGTGTGTGTGTGTGTGTGTGTGTGTGTGTGTGTGTGTGTGTGTGTGTGTGAGTGCATATGTGTGTGTGTGTGTGTGTGTGTGTGTGTGTGTGTGAGTGTGAGTGTGTGTGTGTGTGTATGTGTATGTGTGTGAGTGCATGTGTGTGAGTGTGTGTGTGTGTGTGTGTGTGTGTGTGTGTGTGTGTGTGTGTGTGTGTGTGTGTCCGTGTGTAAAAATGTTATATCACTGACACACAGTAAACAAGGAAACATTCCCTAGCAACCAGTTCCTTTCGTGTCCAGAAACATGCCGATGCTATACACAACAAAAAGAGCACATAGAAGAGACACCAAACAGTAGGAGGAGCGAGAGAAGAAGAAAAGGAAAGTGATGGAGAAGACACCAACAGTTAGAAGGAACGAGAGAAGAAGAAAAGGAAAGTGATGAAGAAGACACCAAACAGTAGAAGGAACGAGAGAAGAAGAAGAAAAAGAAAGTGATGGAGAAAGACACCAAACAGTAGGAGGAACGAGAGAAGAAGAAAAGGAAAGTGATGAAGAAGACACCAAACAGTAGGAGGAACGAGAGAAGAAGAAAAGGAAAGTGATGGAGAAGACACCAAACAGTAGGAGGAACGAGAGAGAAGAAAAAAAGGAAAGTGATGGAGAAGACACCAAACAGTAGAAGGAACGAGAGAAGAAGAAAAGGAAAGTGATGGAGAAGACACCAAACAGTAGGAGGAACAAGAGAAGAAGAAAAGGAAAGTGATGAAGAAGACACCAAACAGTAGGAGGAGCGGGGGAAGAAGAAAAGGAAAGTGATGGAGAAGACACCAAACAGTAGAAGGAACGAGAGAAGAAGAAAAGGAAAGTGATGAAGAAGACACCAAACAGTAGAAGGAACGAGAGAAGAAGAAAAGGAAAGTGATGGAGAAGACACCAAACAGTAGGAGGAACGAGAGAAGAAGAAAAGGAAAGTGATGAAGAAGACACCAAACAGTAGGAGGAACGAGAGAAGAAGAAAAGGAAAGTGATGGAGAAGACACCAAACAGTAGGAGGAACGAGAGAAGAAGAAAAGGAAAGTGATGAAGAAGACACCAAACAGTAGGAGGAGCGGGGGAAGAAGAAAAGGAAAGTGATGGAGAAGACACCAAACAGTAGGAGGAACGAGAGAAGAAGAAAAGGAAAGTGATGAAGAAGACACCAAACAGTAGAAGGAACGAGAGAAGAAGAAAATGAAAGTGATGGAGAAGACACCAAACAGTAGAAGGAACGAGAGAAGAAGAAAAGGAAAGTGATGAAGAAGAAGACACCAAACAGTAGAAGGAACGAGAGAAGAAGAAAAGGAAAGTGATGGAGAAGACACCAAACAGTAGGAGGAACGAGAGAAGAAGAAAAGGAAAGTGATGAAGAAGACACCAAACAGTAGGAGGAACGAGAGAAGAAGAAAAGGAAAGTGATGGAGAAGACACCAAACAGTAGGAGGAACGAGAGAAGAAGAAAAGGAAAGTGATGGAGAAGACACCAAACAGTAGGAGGAACGAGAGAAGAAGAAAAGGAAAGTGATGGAGAAGACACCAAACAGTAGGAGGAACGAGAGAAGAAGAAAAGGAAAGTGATGAAGAAGACACCAAACAGTAGGAGGAGCGGGGAAGAAGAAAAGGAAAGTGATGGAGAAGACACCAAACAGTAGGAGGAACGAGAGAAGAAGAAAAGGAAAGTGATGGAGAAGACACCAAACAGTAGAAGGAACGAGAGAAGAAGAAAAGGAAAGTGATGGAGAAGACACCAAACAGTAGAAGGAACGAGAGAAGAAGAAAATGAAAGTGATGAAGAAGACACCAAACAGTAGAAGGAACGAGAGAAGAAGAAAAAGGAAAGTGATGGAGAAGACACCAAACAGTAGGAGGAACGAGAGAAGAAGAAAAGGAAAGTGATGAAGAAGACACCAAACAGTAGGAGGAGCGGGGGAAGAAGAAAAGGAAAGTGATGGAGAATACAACAAAGAAGGAAAAGCAGCAGAAGAAGACAAAGAAGAACATGAACAAAAAAAGGAGATGAAGAAGATATGTGTGTGTGTGTGTGTGTGTGTGTGTGTGTGTGTGTGAGGGGGGGCATGAAGAAGCAGCAGAAGGAGAATCCAGGGAGAAGCACTGACTTCAGCAGAGTGATGTTGCCCGTGAAGGGGCCAAAGCGGATGTCCTCGAAGGGCATCTCAAAGCCCAGGATGTGCAGCGCATGCTCC
Organism: Conus betulinus; assembly: GCA_016801955.1. Classification (NCBI taxonomy): domain Eukaryota; kingdom Metazoa; phylum Mollusca; class Gastropoda; order Neogastropoda; family Conidae; genus Conus; species Conus betulinus. The sequence goes on along the minus strand of JADBJO010017614.1, from coordinate 17,819 downwards.
TGGGTCAGAGGTTTCAGACTGCAACACCCACAATGACAAACATGCTACACCGTAACAGACACAAATGACACACACACCCCCCCAATGAAAAACATGCTACACCGTAACAGACACAAATGGCCACACACACACCCCAATGACAAACATGCTACACCGTAACAGACACAAATGACCACACACACCCCCAATGAAAAACATGCTACACCGTAACAGACACAAATGGCCACACACACCCACAATGAAAAACATGCTACACCGTAACACAGACACAAATGGCCACACACACCCACAATGAAAAACATGCTACACCGTAACAGACAAATTACCACACACACCCACAATGAAAAACATGCTACACCGTAACAGACACAAATTACCACACACACCCACAATGAAAAACATGCTACACCGTAACAGACACAAATACCACACACACCCACAATGATAAACATGCTACACCGTAACAGACACAAATTACCACACACACCCCACAATGAAAAACATGCTACACCGTAACAGACACAAATTACCACACACACCCACAATGATAAACATGCTACACCGTAACAGACACAAATTACCACACACACCCACACAATGATAAACATGCTACACCGTAACAGACACAAATTACCACACACACCCACAATGAAAAACATGCTACACCATAACAGACACAAATTACCACACACACCCACAATGAAAACATGCTACACCTTAACAGACACAAATGGCCACACACCCACAATGAAAAACATGCTACACCATAACAGACACAAATTACCACACACACCACAATGAAAAACATGCTACACCGTAACAGACACAAATTACCACACACACCGGCAATGAAAAACATGCTACACCGTAACAGACACAAATGGCCACACACCCACAATGAAAAACAGGCTACACCTTAACAGACACAAATGGCCACACACCCACAATGAAAAACATGCTACACCATAAGACACAAATGACCACACACACCGGCAATGAAAAACATGCTACACCATAACAGACACAAATGACCACACACACCGGCAATTAAAAAACATGCTACACCATAACAGACACAAATGGCCACATACACCCGCAATGAAAAACATGCTACACCTTAACAGACACAAATGACCACACAACACCCCGCAATGAAAAACATGCTACACCATAACAGATACAATTTAACGTACACACCCGCAATGAAAAACATGCTACACCACCACAATAGACACAAATGGCCACACACACCCACAATGAAAAACATGCTACACCTTAACAAGCACAAATGGTCACACAACACCTGCAATGAAAAACATGCTACACCTTAACAGACGCAAATGCACATACGCCTGCAATGAAAAAATGCTACACTGTAATGGACACAAATGACCCACACTGACAGCCCTGATGTGGCCCTTTGTGGTCGGCTGGGCTCTAAGCAACATTATCTTATCTTATCTAACTGGCCACACACACCCACAATGAAAAACATGCTACACCTTAACAGACACACAAACGACCACACACACCCGCAATGAAAAACATGCTACACCATAACAGACACAAATGACCACACACACCTGCAATGAAAAACATGCTACACCTTAACAGACACAAATGACACACACCCGCAATGAAAAACATGCTACACCTTAACAGACACAAAAATGGCCACACACACCCACAATGAAAAACATGCTACACCTTAACAGACACACATGGCCACACACCCACAATGAAAAACATGCTACACCTTAACAGACACAAAATGGTCAGAGGTTTCAGACTGCAACACCCACACTGAAAGAACATGCTATACCGTATCGGACACAAATGACCACACACACACTTTACTCTGGACAAATAAAAGTGGAAGAAAACCAAATGCAAATAAATAATTCTTTCCTGTAATTACACACCATGTATTGCAAAAAACACACTGTAGTACAGATGTTGAGAAATAACATGCATGTTCTATTCAAACCACCAGAATTCAGCTCTCACAATACATGACTATGTACACATGAAAGAGAACACACATCACAAACCCATCTAGAAAAAGGGACCTACACAGACACTTGTACACACGCACACACACACACACACACACACACACACACACTCCAGAGGCACATTCCAGGGCAGGAAGGGGGACAGACTATTAAGTTCAGAGACCAGTAATTTGTCTGCTTTGCCTCAACTGTAGATAAGATGCTAATTGACCCCAATCCCAACTCCACTCATTGCCCACCCTAATCCTTCACCTTAGAACAGTTTCTTTAGCAGCTTGTGGATGCCATGTCAAAATCGATAGAAAAGCTTTGTACACAGCCCAATTTGCCACCCCACTCCCAATTCTACAGCCTACAAATTTTCAGAAAGATTGGGCCCACAAGTTTTGTCTGGAGCGAGTGCAACACATTATGACCATGGACAGACACACAGACAGACAGCATTTCTTGTTCCCATTGTAAAGTACTCCATGTTCTATATGAAATGGGAGCATAAAAAAACAAATCCTTGGCCTCTTTTCCCTCCTTCCAACCATGTCTCTACTTAGACAAACTGAGTTTCTCCACAAGACATGCACTTGTAAACATTCTTCTCTCTCTCTCTTGTCACCACTCTCCTTTGAACCGACACACACACACACACCTACACACACACACACACACACACACACACACACCACACACACACACACACACACACACACACACACACTCTCTCTCTCTCTCTCTCAAAAACACTCATGTCCAAATATACACACACAGAGCAGAGTGTAGCCAGCCAGATCAAGAAGTCAGCAAAACCCCCCCCCCCCCCCCCCCCCCCCCCCCCCTTTCTTTTTTCAACTGGAGCAACGCTCCTGATTGGGAAATGCAGCCTTACGATGAACCATCATTAGCAAAAAAAAATAAAATAAAATGAAGTGAAATAAAATAAAACAAAACAAAGTATAGTAAAGTAAAATAAAATAACATAAAAACGAAATAAAAAGAAAGGAAAAGAAAAGGCCTGAAAAAACAAATGTGACCGTTTCCCGCCCTGCTCTCATAGTGTCTGAAGACTTTGTTACAAACGGCAGGTAGCTTCATTTCTTTGATCTGCTGATCTATGATCTGACATTCTATGCTAATGTGAATAACATTTCACTGTCAGCAGGATGATAATCATCAACAGAACAAACAAGAAAAGGAAAGAGCAAAAAAGGGGAATCATGAGCGTGAGTTGTGGGGTGTGGAGGTGGGATTGATGGTTCAGAAAAAAAAAAAGACTGCCTGGATGTTTTTCTTAAAAAAAAAAAAACAAAAAAAAAACAAAAAAAACTGGACAGTTTCAGAGTAAAACATTCTATAATTCAAAAAAAAAAAAAAAAAAAAAAAAAAGAAAATCCGAATCCGAGACAAATTTCAAACAGGTTGGAAACATTTGTCAAAAACCACTGGCCCGGTCAAGAAAAACAGATGTGCGCCAACCACATCTAGAAGCTGAGCATGTCTGAGTCATTCACACTGCTGACATGATGTGTTGTGGCGATGGCGTCTGAAACTGATATGTGCTGTTTCCTGTGTCAGATGGTTAATCTGGTTGGTGCACTGTGTTGAAGATGTCAGAGTTTGTGGCTTTGTTTGGTCAGGTATAAAATCTCTAAGGCTCAGGGTGATTTTCAGAATGCCAAACTGGGCAACTGGAATCATAACCTGAATTTGCCCTAACAATTTTTAGGATATATAGGGAAGTTGGTGACATTAAAAAACACACACACACACACACACACACACACACACACACACATACACACCACACAGACAACACACACACATACACACAACACACACACACACACACACACACACACACCACAGACAACACACACACATACACACAACACACATGCACACACACACACACACACACACACACACACACACACACACACAACACACACACACACACACACACACACACACACACACACACACACACACACTCACACACACACACACACACACACACACACACACACACACACACACACACACACACACACACACACACACACACACACACACACACACACACACACACACACACACACACACACACACACACACACACACACACACACACACACACACACACACACACACACACACACACACACACACACACACACACACACACACACACACACACACACACACACACTCACCTGCCATTTCCCAGGCTGCTGAACAGAAAGTTCCAGCAAGACACGACGGAGGAAATGCCACAGGACGTCTTGTACTGGGGCCGACTCATGCACATCCTGCACACACAGCTCTTCACATCACTTACTGCTTGAAGGACAACCGGCCATGCATGCATGCAGACAACAACAACAACAACAACAATAATAATAATGATAATGATGCTAATACTGAATAGCATTTGTTGAGCACACTATTCTAATTTGCTTCAGCTCAAAACGTCTTTCAAAGTCAAGTATAAATATACATGTGGGCACTTACATAACACCTTTAACATATGTTTATATACTTACATACACAACAGCACACAAGCAGTAACGCATATTTGTTCATGCATGAAACTCGCATCTAAACACATATGCATATTCAACAAGCACAGACTCACACACCTGTATGAATCATGCATCATTTAGTAAATGATTATGCCAAGGCTGCTGCCATGTTGAGAACAAAAACATGCCACCGGTTAAACGACCGACATGTCACAAACATCTACTTTACAAACTATGAAAATATATTAACCTAGCATCAGCCTTGACAAGGTAAACAAAATACAGGTTGTGGATGTCCAGCGATAATTCACAAACTAACAATAATTTCACTTGAACAGTGGCATCCTCTAACATAGCTGCCACCCCTCTGGAGTCAAAATGAGGGAACCAGGGATGGAGGGGCTGTAGTGGGCTGAAGAAGGGGCAGTTTCGGCTTTTGACTGAAAGCAGTTCTTACCCCTTACGTTTCTGCAGACAAATGTGGGGCTTGAAAAAGAAAACGTAGTTTACATGCACACGATAACTGCCCACACCCCCATGACATTGTTTGGGATTCATTCTGCAACATTTCAGTCTTCCCATTCAAAAGTGACCACCTAATCCTAATTTTTAAACAAACTGTTGACATTTCTTCGATTTTTTTCTCCTCACTAAATTTGGGATTTCCGGAATAACTTCTAACTTATGGAAATTTCAGAAAAAATTTGGGAAGGCTGGCAGTTATACCCCTTGGCTAAAAAAAAAAAAAAAGAAAAAAAAAAAAAAAGGTCACGCTGCGGGTGTCGGCCATTTTGTTTGATATTTTACCTCCTGTCTACTCACCCATCCACCTTCTTTTTTGTGATAATACCAACTTTTTCCACATTCATTTTACTGACATGGTGTGCAGTCCAAAACTCTAGGAACTTGGGGTGGTATGAGGTATGATAGACGTGATTTGATGATGGTATGTAACAATCATAATTTTGTCCACTAACAACTCAGTCTGTGCTTCAGGTCATCACATTTTTCTACTTTTGACTGCGTATGTGGGTAAGTTCCTTGTGTGTGTGTGTGTGTATGTGTGTGCACACATGTTCACACACACAAATGTGTGTGTAACATCAGAATTTTCTCAGGATAATGCTAGCACAACTGGGGAGAAACAATACATATTTAGGATGTTTCACGCCATCAGTCAAGGAAACAAACTGAAACCAAAGTTTGACATAACTAGATCTCCGGGATGAACTTTCGTCCCAAAACACGCAAAAAAAAATCATGCAGGTGGCCACTGCATCACCTGGCAGAGACAGAAAATCTCAAAAGAAGGCCAGAGCACTTCAGACAGCAGCTGTTAAACGGAAAAGACATGGACACCAAGAGAGATGAAGGGAAGGCGGTTGAGTATATATGTGGAGTGAGAAGGGGCAGAGAGGGAGAGGGAGAGGGAAGTGAGGGCAGAGATCCTACCTAATCATACCACAGCTCAAGCAGGGTTCATACAGGAAACGCAACTCAAAATTCCAGACTTTTCCAGACTTTTTCCAGGCCAAGACCTGCATTTTCAATGCCACTTTCAAGACTTCGTTCATAATGCAATGTCTTAAAGTGATGTTATTAACACAAACGCACAAGAGACGAAATATCACATTTGAGGGCACGGAATAATTTTTTTTTCTGCATGATGAACACTAAATGATGCTGAAAATTAAAGCAGTCATGCATAATATCAAGCAACTGTGTTTGCTTCTTCATTTTTCCAGGCCATAGTGTGATTTTCCAGGCTTTTCCAGAGCCTGGATAATGGACTTCAAATCTCTCCCGACTTTTCCTGACTTTTTACGACCCATCTGAACCCTGTCAAATCAAACTAAATGGGAAGGGTTGAGTGATGGGGCCCTAAGGCTCTGGGAAAATCACTATCACAACAAATCATCAGAGTGCAACATACACATTCTGTGCTTTTCTTCAATTACATTAATTTATTAAACCGACCACTGCAATAATGATACTGGTCTAAATGGAAATGTGAACATGGCCACTGGGACCGTTGTTATTTTTCCTTGTGATCACCCCTGAAATTTGACATGCTTCAAGTGCAACTCGATGTTGGTCATCAAGCTGTTGGGTCTGTATCTAAAGGCCCCTCACCTTCCCCACACACTTTGTGCCCTATATATTCACCACCTGTGAGTCAAATGGCAAATTTCCTCTCTTGTTTTCTCTCCATGTACATAACACAATCCTGAACATCATGACATCCACTGTGAATGTCACATACCAAAAGCATTCTGTGCTCACAAACATTGACGCCTATTCCCCTCCCCCGCTCCCCATCCCTTCCCTCCCTGACCCCTTTCCCGTCCTCCCGCTCATGCCCAATCCCCCCACCACACCTCCCCAAAATGACCAGTAAGAATTTTCTGCAAGTGAGTGTGAGAGAAAGCACCAAGAACATCATGAAACAGGAACTAAAACTGTCAAGTGAAAAACATGACTTCTAAAAATGAAAGGCAGAGTGAGACCCACAGATACACACACATGCAGACACACACACTCACAAGTTCAATATCTCACAATTGGGCTCCTCAAATTTTTCTATCACGATTTTATACTGGTTATCTTTCACAGAAAGAAGCAAAGCTTAATACATGCAGTTTAAAGACAAACTATTCATTTCAGCAAAATTTATGCACATTTTCCCAATTTCTGGTAACAAATACTATTTCTGTTAGAAATCTAATTGTGAAACATTGCTTTTTTTATTTCATAAATCATCTGTTTAGACGGTTAACATTTTTTAGAATAAGAATATGATGGGATCTATGAGGAAAAATAGTAGGTTGCTGAAATAAGCGAGATTACACACACACACACACACACACACACACACACACACAGACACACACACACACACACACACATACATACCAGCTTTGGTGATAACTGGTGAAACCCTCCTTTCTCCACACACACACACACACACACACACACACTCCAAGCAGCATGGCATTTAAAGAAAATGTCAAGGAAAGCAAACTTGAGAACTTATGCCACGACTGAAAATCAAAATTCCATTTTGGACGATCATTTTAAGAATCTGCAAAAAAAAACAAAAAAACTTTTGCCTTTTTTGCCCATGTAAACTAACATTCTTCTCTCAGGAACTTTCTTTCTTCCCTTGAGAGCTTTCTTTCTTCCCTTGTGAACTAACTTTCATTCCTTGAGAGCTTTCTCAGTTCTTCCCCTGAGAGCTTTCTTTCTTCCCTTGTGAACTAACTTTCATCCCTTTGAGCTTTCTTTCTTCCCTTGTGAACTAATTTTCAATATCTGAGAGCTTTCTTCTTCCCCGAGCGCTTTCTTTTTTCCCTAACAAACTAAAGCTTTTCCTCCAAGAGTTTTCTTTGTTCCCTTCAGAGCTTTTTTTCTTCCCTTGTGAACTAGCTTTCTTTCCCTGAGAGCTTTCTTTCTTCCCTTGTGAACTAGCTTTCTTTCCCTGAGAGCTTTCTTTCTTCCCTTGTGAACTAGCTTTCTTTCCCTGAGATCTTTCTTTCTTCCCTTGATTGAGCGCTTTCTTTCCCTGAGAGCTTTCTTTCCCCGAGATCTTTCTTTCTTCCCTTGATTGAGAGCTTTCTTTCCCTGAGAGCTTTCCTTCTTCCCTTGACTGAGAGCTTTCTTTCCCTGAGATCTTTCTTTCTTCCCTTGATTGAGAGCTTTCTTTCCCTGAGATCTTTCCTTCTTCCCTTGATTGAGCGCTTTCTTTCCCTGAGAGCTTTCTTTCTTCCCTTGACTGAGAGCTTTCTTTCCCTGAGAGCTTTCCTTCTTCCCTTGATTGAGAGCTTTCTTTCCCTGAGATCTTTCGTTCTTCCCTTCAGAGCTTTCTTTCCCTGAGATCTTTCTTTCTTCCCTTGATTGAGCGCTTTCTTTCCCTGAGAGCTTTCCTTCTTCCCTTCAGAGCTTTCTTTCCCTGAGAGCTTTCCTTCTTCCCTTGATTGAGAGCTTTCTTTCCCTGAGATCTTTCTTTCTTCCCTTGATTGAGAGCTTTCTTTCCCTGAGATCTTTCTTTCTTCCCTTGATTGAGAGCTTTCTTTCCCCGAGATCTTTCCTTCTTCCCTTGATTGAGAGCTTTCTTTCCCTGAGATCTTTCCTTCTTCCCTTGATTGAGAGCTTTCTTTCCCTGAGATCTTTCCTTCTTCCCTTGATTGAGAGCTTTCTTTCCCTGAGAGCTTCTTTCCCCGAGATCTTTCTTTCTTCCCTTGATTGAGAGCTTTCTTTCCCTGAAATCTTTCTTTCTTCCCTTGATTGAGAGCTTTCTTTCCCTGAGATCTTTCTTTCTTCCCTTGATTGAGAGCTTTCTTTCCCCGAGATCTTTCTTTCTTCCCTTGATTGAGAGCTTTCTTTCCCTGAGATCTTTCCTTCTTCCCTACAGAGCTTTCTTTCCCTGAGAGCTTTCCTTCTTCCCTTGATTGAGAGCTTTCTTTCCCCGAGATCTTTCTTTCTTCCCTGATTGAGAGCTTTCTTTCCCCGAGATCTTTCTTTCTTCCCTTGATTGAGAGCTTTCTTTCCCTGAGATCTTTTCCTTCTTCCCTACAGAGCTTTCTTTCCCTGAGATCTTTCCTTCTTCCCTACAGAGCTTTCTTTCCCTGAGAGCTTTCCTTCTTCCCTTGATTGAGAGCTTTCTTTCCCTGAGAGCTTTCTTTCTTCCCTTGATTGAGCGCTTTCTTTCCCTGAGATCTTTCCTTCTTCCCTTGATTGAGCGCTTTCTTTCCCTGAGATCTTTCCTTCTTCCCTTGATTGAGCGCTTTCTTTCCCTGAGATCTTTCCTTCTTCCCTTGATTGAGCGCTTTCTTTCCCTGAGATCTTTCCTTCTTCCCTTGATTGAGCGCTTTCTTTCCCTGAGATCTTTCCTTCTTCCTTGACTGAGAGCTTTCTTTCCCTGAGAGCTTTCTTTCCCCGAGATCTTTCTTTCTTCCCTTGATTGAGAGCTTTCTTTCCCTGAGAGCTTTCTTTCCCCGAGATCTTTCTTTCTTCCCTTGATTGAGCGCTTTCTTTCCCTGAGAGCTTTCTTTCCCTGAGATCTTTCTTTCTTCCCTTCAGAGCTTTTTCCCCCCCTTGTGAACTAATTTCCTTCCCCTGACAGCTTTCTTGTTTCCCTTGACAGCCTGCTTTCCTCCCTTGTAAACTAAACCCCCCCCCCCCCCCGAAGACCTTTATTTCTTCACTTATAATATGAACTTTGTTTCTCTTTGTTTCTCACTTACAAACTTTGTTTCTTCCCTTGTAAACTAATTTTCTTCTCCTGAGAGCTTTCTTTCTTCCTTTGAGAATCATGTTTCTTCCCTTATGAGCTTTTCCCCTCCCTTTCCTTTGACGTTTCAGTTCTTTTCAACCGACCAACCTCAAGCTTTTTCTCAGGTATAGATAGATACTTGCTCAACAAACAACCACATAAAAATGGAATGAAGATTATAATGTGACAACCATAATCATACACAATGCTGATAATAAAGAACACACCTGTTGGGTGCATGATAACCTAGCATAAACCACAACTAATACAAAAGAGTACAAACGTGTCTATACGATAATATCCATGAGGAAAAAAAACAAAAACATCTGTTCGCTGTATGATAACCTAGTATGAACTACGACTAATCTGATGTACAGCTAACACATAATACAAAAGAGTACAGATGTGTCTATACGATAATATCCATGAAAAAAGAAAACGTTGGGTGCACAATATCCTAACATACATTACTTCAAAGTGCCTTATATAACTAACACAGCATGCAAAACATACAGACGTGTACTCTCCAACAACACTAACTGACATACATATACAAAACCCATATATATATATCTTTACAATATACATAATAAACATATCCATTCACATACACATTATGCTTTTGTGAATGGATTTGTGGTTTAGATCTCAGCGCCAGACTAAATCAATCAATAAAATAAGAAAGCCGTGAAGCAAACAGATGGAACAAAAGAATCGCCTTTAGTTCCTGGACGCTCACTGGCACCCCATGACTTTTACCACTAGCAAAACAGATTCAGACTCAGTCTGGCTTCCGGCCCACCCCACTCACCTGCTTTACACTCGTGCATCAACAAAACGTTCATGCAAGCTAGACTGATACCAGCAAGTCTTGTCTTTTTCACCATGTCTTACTCTCAAACTTTGCGAAAGAGACAACAACAGTTACTTACTCTGCCACCATGTTCTATCAGGAGTTGCGTGCATGGAAACACAGTCACACCAACCCATAATTCATTTGCCTAGCAACTTAAGGTTGAAGCAACATCACAATAACGGACACACACACACACACGCACACATACACACAACACACAAAAGGAGGAGAAAGAGAGAGAGAAAGAATGACAAAAAGAAAACGCCCATCTCCATAATGCTAAAGCAGGAGTGCGGATTCCCCGTTTCCCCTGGTCACATCTCTAGTCTAACACATAACCTTCTCGCTCGACCATACTCGACCATAGTGACATAGGCAAGTGAGAAAACTGATTCTGAAATGTAAAACCTGTCCCCACGCAAGAAAAAACAAATGGCCAATTTTTTTCCCCCGACCAAAAAAAAAAAAAAGCTTTAAAATCAAGAGAACGACAACTTTGAGAAAATTTGTGGACAGACATAAGACAAAAGGGTAAACTGATGCCCCAAGAAGAAAGGAAAGGGAGGGGAGGGAGAACAGGGGAGATGGAAGTAAAAATAGGAGAGGGGGATTGTCAGAAGGTGAAAAAAAAAAAATGACCCGAAAGTTCAAAAGGAAATTATGCTCCAGAATAAGGTCATCTCAATTTCAAAGACTATTATGGTAATGACCAATCATGGTAATGACTAATTATGGACATGACCAATCAAAAAACCTTTGTTTCTCTGTGAAACAGAAGAATTAAACTACTGCACAAAAACTGATGACCTGACCCTGTGACATTGATGTTCTGGTTGAAAGAATTGCGTCCCTTTGTCCCCAAACTGTTTTTCCACCCTAACACTACATTGAGTAAACCATGACAAATAAGTAAATGTGTTCTTCCAGCATTTAGTTATTCAGCCTAAACATTCTTCCTCCATTTCCAAGGTTAGGTTAGACTCTGCTGTCTGTTTTTCATTTCTTCGATATGTTCAATGCAAACAAACAAACAAAAAAAAAGATTACCATTACAAGAATAGGAAACCAATGTCAAAATGTACTCAAACCTTTCTGTCATGTTCAAGCATCTAACAAAGAAAATGAGAACAAATCGTAACAGTTTCCCGTTTTGTTATGATGGATACTTAACACACACACACACACACACACACACACACACACACAAAAATACATTCGGACCACTGGCAAAGTCAGAACATAAAAAATTTACTGTCTATGGTATTGACATTTTTCTCGTGTCTTCTTTTCATTCGAACTCCCACATTCAACCATTTGTGTCAGTCAGCAGGCTTTTCTACATATCAGATTATCTCCCTGGCTGCTGCTCACGTTCCCATACTTTGTTTTTCATTCACTGTGTATATTTGTGTCTGCACTCCTGACATGGATTATGACTAACACCAGCACTGCAAGAGTGTGCGACTTTGATCATTCAAAGAAGATCAAGACACAAGCAGGTCAGGGGCTCCCCTGAATGTGTGTCGATGTGTGACAGACACAGTGAAAATTACAACAACAAAAGGTTGATGCACTGAAATTTTGATGACAAAGCAAAATCTGCAGCTCGATATAAACTTCAAATTTCAACGCAGGTTTCTTCACAGCTCCTGTCCAGATGCTGCTCTCTATAGTGCTTTTCAAAACAGGAAAAAATTACAAATTAAGCGATAGTCTTAGCCCAAACTGACACCTAAGTTAATTTCTTAACTACCAAGCAATTTTTTTTCTCTCCACTTTTGACAAGTGTTTTATATTTCCAAACGCCTTATATACATTCCAGCGCCCAGCTCTGATGAACAGTTTGTACTCAGTACTTGAAGTCGTTGTCAGGGTCAACCTCCGCTCAACACTAATCACCAAATGTTCAGATCAGTCCAGTTCACAGACTACAACACGCCCTCAGTTGTGGTCACATTTACATGTTCCAGAGGTCAAGCATACAACTGCAGTTTTGAATGCAGTGAAATGAAAAGGTTTTCAATTCCATGGACCTTATTCTATGGAAAACAAATTCTTCTTAGGAACTGAAGGAAGTGACCTATATTCTAAAGCATCCAATGGTCAAAAGTTGTGCACATCCTCAATCCTCTGCTGTCTCCTCAACAACTTTGTGTGGACAAGCGACTCTATTTCTACCTTCAGAAACTGTGGAGTGGAGCCAGCACTACTTATTTACGTTGCAATTAGACATACAGAGGTTTCTTGAGAACGATTACACAAGGTACCCTGACGTCTAAAACACGTTGCAATTAGACATACAAATGCTTCTTAAAAATGATAACACAAGGTACCCTGGTGTCTAAAGCACGTTGCAATTAGACATACAAATGCTTCTTAAAAATGATAACACAAGGTACCCTGGTGTCTAAAACACGTTGCAATTAGACATACAAATGCTTCTTAAAAATGATAACACAAGGTACCCTGGTGTCTAAAGCACATGTTAACCTGTGGGAAACCTCACTAACTACAGCGCCATGCCCGGATCTGGTCAACATTTTGCCTATCTTCTTCCGTTTACTTCATCATTCCTGTTGCAAAAGTAAAGAAAAAAAAAACCCATCTCCTATACCATGCTGCAATCTAAAAACAAATTATCAAATCAAAAACATACATTCTCAATTTCCATTTGTATGTTCAGCTTGGATAGCAATCTTAACTACTCCGATTAGTCCCTCCAGCACTTCATTCTATCCTTTCCCTGCCATCCCTCAATATCCATTACAACTGGAAACCTGGTGTTGACAAAGGGACACAACCCACTCTTACAACCTCAAAGCCTTTTGGAGATGATGTGCCTTACCGATGGCGATCATTGGGGTCCATCGCTCCGAAAATGGAAGGACTAAGGGAGGGCAACAATCACATAAGACAAGTCAAAGAAGAAGGAAAACATGATGAAAAGAAAGAAAGCCATTTGGTTCACTTGAAAAGATTGATGGACACTGTACCTACAATGTACTACAAACTATAACACACAAGATACCACGAACATTGACTTGCATGACATTATGTAGGAAAACAATGAGCAAACAGCATATTACATAATATAGAGAAAGAAAAAAAACAACACAACAAATAAGATACTACTACACAGAAAAAACATCGTGTGAATGACATACGAGACATTGGACAAATCAATAGCATACAAAATGCTACAAAGAACAACGACATAAAAGTTGTTACAGAGAAATATGATAACATATAAGATACTAAAGAGAAAAATAATGACATATGAGACAGTACATAAACAGTGGTACATAAGGTACTTTAAAAACCAAGTATATTACACACAAGATAATAAAGACAAACAGTGGATGCCAAGGATCTTATAAAAAAATTGAAACAATACAACACAACAGAGACAGAAGGAACAACAGCGTACATGGTTTACACATGACAGAAACAACAACAACATACATGTTACCACAAAAAACAAATATGACAGAAGGAATGACATACAACTATTACTATAGAGACAAATAGCAACAGAAACAAAAATGACACACAAGATACCACCAAGACAAACAAAATGACACACAAGATGCTACCAAGACAAACAAAATGACACACAAGATATTACCAAGACAAACAAAATGACACACAAGATACTACCAAGACAAACACAATGACACACAAGATACTACCAAGACAAACAAAATGACACACAAGATACCATCAAGACAAAAAGAATGACACACAAGATACCGCCAAGACAAACAAAATGACACACAAGATACCGCCAAGACAAACAAAATGACACACAAGATACTACCAATACAAAGAAAATGACACACATGATACCACCAATACAAACAAAATGACACACAAGATACCACCAATACAAAGAAAATGACACACCACGATACTACCAAGACAAACAAAATGACACACAAGATACCACCAAGACAAACAGAATGACACACAAGATACTACCAAAGACAAACAATATGACACACAAGATACCACAAAGAGAATGACACACAAAATACTACCAAGACAGTTACAGAAACAAAAATGACATTTACATGCGAGCAGTGCTAGAACAACAATACGCACAACATATGATACCTGAGACACAAAATTACAAACAAGGTACCATGGAAACAAACAGTGACAAGCAAAATGCTACAGGGACAGTGACATGTAAGATGTAAGATCTAACCTACACAGTGATGTACAAGACACCACAAATATAAACAGTGACATACAAGATACTATAGAGACAAGAAATGAGAAACAAGACACTAATAAAGATAATCTGTGACATGTAAGACACTACAGAGAAAGTGACAAAGATGACATCACAAACAGTGACACACACTACACACTACAGAGACAGACAGTGACAATGACATGCAAGTCATATAATACACAGACTGTGACATACATTGCAACACAAACAGTGACACACACTACACACTACAGAGACAGACAGTGACAATGACATGCAAGTCACAACACAGACAGAACGTGACATACAAGACCCAACAATGACACAACAAAAGGCATTATGGAGACAATGACATACAAGATTCTAGTGAAATCAAATCATGTGACTACAGAGATAAGCAATGACATACAAGAGACTAAAGAGAACAAAACAATGAAAGGCAAAACACCACAGAGATAAACAGGGGCATACACAGAAACCACAGAGATAAACAGTGACATACAAGATACTACAGAGATAACACAATGACATACAAGACACCACAGAGATAAACAGTAACATACAAGATACCACAGAGAAAAACAGTGACATACAAGATACTACAGGGACAAGCAGTGACATACAAGATACTACAGAGGTTAAACAGTGACATACAAGACACCATAGAGATAAAAAGTGACATACAAGACACCCACAGAGATAAACAGTGACATACAAGACACCACAGAGATAAAACTGTGACATACAAGACACCACAGAGATAAACAGTGTGACATACAAGACACCACAGAGATAAACAGTGATATACAAGCCACCACAGAGATAAAACAGTGACATACAAGATACTACAGAGGTTAAACAGTGACACAAGACACCACAGAGATAAACAGTGACATACAAGACACCACAGAGATAAACAGTGACATACAAGACACCACAGAGATAAACAGTGACATACAAGACACCACAGAGATAAAGTGACATACAAGACACCACAGAGATAAACAGTGACATACAAGATACTACAGAGATAAAACAGTGACATACAAGATACTACAGGGACACGCAGTGACATACAAGACACTATAAAGGTTAAACAGTGACATACAAGATGCTATACTGACAAACTGTGCATGCATAACACTGCAACAAGCGGCAAAACTAGAAACTTCAAACACAGTGACAAACAAGAACTTGACAGACAAACAAGAAACTTCAAACACATTGACAAACAAAAACTAGACAGACAAACAAGAAACTTCAAACACAGTGACAAACAAGAACTAGATAGATAAACGATAGCAAGCAAGACACCACACAGTGCCATGCAAGATACTGAAGAAGCAAAATGCTAGAGAAACAGAGCGATGCAAAGTAGCATACAGACATAAACATTAACATCTCTACTGAGATAAACAGTGATAAAAACCTAAACAGACTCAAATCGTGACATACAACATACTGCACAAAAATGTCATACAAAATGTTACAAAGAGTGGTATACATGATAATAAACAAGACAGAAACAATAACAAAAACACGGTAGTGATAAAAGAAGACATTGGCATACACGATACTCAAAAAAAAAAAATAAAAAAAAGAAAAAAACCGCAATGACATAAAGAACGACAACACACAAGACGATACAGACAGCAACAGACAGAAAAATAATGTACAAGTCACTACACAGGAAAACAGACAGCAATAATCATAATATACAGGACATCCAAAACTGTGACAGAACCCACGATGACATGCACAAAACACTAAAGGGACAAACAACAACAGAAACAACAACAACATACAAGTCACTACACAGGAAAACAGACAGCAATGATCATAACATACAGAACATCCAAAACTGTGACCAGAACCAATAATGACATAAAAAAATACTTAAGCGACAAACGGCAACAGAAACAATGACATATGAGACATTAAACAAACAAAAAAAATATAAACAATGACATACAAGATACTAAAGTACAAAACAGTGTGAGAGGAACACTGACATGTAACTAAACACTAAGGAGGCAAAACAGTGACAAAAAAACATTGACATGAACATTAAAAAAAGTGACAGAAGGAATAATAAACATTTAAAACAAACAACAACAACAAAAAACCCTAAAAAAGGCAGTGACAGAGAGAACAAAGACATTACAGAGACAGGGACAGAAAGAACGATGACACACCAGACTTTGCAGTGACAGAAGTGTCAATGACAATTAGAATATGACAGAGGCAGAAAAGACAGACACGTTCAGTCACTCTCATGATATTTCTGCACCGTACCACCAAACTCTTCATCAACTGAACACAAACATCCCAAACAGGTGACAATCCTCTCATCCAAATATACAGAAGTTCATATGGACACAATCCCCTCAAATTCACGACACATGTGTGATACCTGCTTGTGTGTCTGTGTGTGAACCCAGGGGCTTATATACTTATAGTTAAAACAAAAAGTTGACTGGGAAACTCAACAGAGCAATACACATTCAACAGCCTTTTGCTACATGAGCTCAGAGGCATGCACATAGACCAATGAAAAGACATATAATATAATTATGGATTCAGCAGATGAAGTATATGAGCAAGACTGAATGTGAGTGCAAGTTTGTGGGGGGGAGTTGAAGGTTTGGGAAGAGGGCGGCTGGTACACACATCAGATGGACAGAGACAGAGGAAAGAGAGAGGTGACAGAGATAAGAGAGATTTTAACAAACCGGTATGCAAGGGCGCAACCGAATTAAAAGCACATACTTGCGTGAGTACACACCACACACACACACACACGCACACACATGAAATACCAGACATACAACGTGAGCTGTCACTTGTGTGTTTGAGGTGCTTGTGCAGGGAGCTGAGGGAAAGGGAAGAGACTGGGGGGGGGGGGGGGGGGTAGGTAGAAGGGAAGGGGTAAGGGATTGGGGGAGAG
>JADBJO010017613.1:25000-32500 GCA_016801955.1 Conus betulinus | reverse complement strand
TACACATCCATCCCTCTCATCAATACACCATCCCTCTCTCACATCAATACACAACCCTCCCTCTCATCAGTACACCATCCCTCCCTCTCATCAATACACCTCCCTCCCCTCTCATCGATACACCATCCCCTCCCTCTCATCAATACACCATCCCTCCCTCTCATTGATACACCATCCTTCCCTCTCATCAATACACCATCCCCCCTCTCATTGATACACCATCCCTCCCTCTCATTGATACACCATCCCTCCCTCTCATCAATACACCATCCCTCCCTCTCATTGATACACCATCCCTCCCTCTCATTGATACAACCATCCCCCCTCTCATCGATACACCATCCCTCCCTCTCATTGATACACCATCCCTCCCTCTCATTGATACACCATCCCCCCCCCCTTTCATTGATAACCCCCCCCCCCCCATTCTCATTGATACACCATCCCCCCCCCTCTCATTGATACACCATCCCCCCTCTAATTGATACACAATCCCCCCTCTCATTGATACACCCATCCCCCCTCTCATTGATACACAATCCCCCCCTCATTGATACACCATCACCCTCCTCTCATCGATACACCTCCCTCCCTCTCATCGATACACCATCCCCTCCCTCTCATCGATACACCATCCCTCCCTCTCATTGATACACCATCCCTCCCCTCTCATCAAGACACCATCCCTCCCTCTCATTGATACACCATCCCTCCCTCTCATACAATACACCTCCCACCCCCTCATCGATACACCATCCCTCCCTCTCATTGATACACCATCCCTCCCTCTCATTGATACACCATCCCCCCTCTCATCAATACCCCCATCCCTCCCTCTCATCAACCACCATCCCTCCCTCTCACAACATCCCTCCCTCTCATTGATACACCCATCCCTCCCTCTCATCAATACAACCATCCCTCCCTCCTCTCAAGATACACCATCCCCTCCCTCCTCCATCAATACACCATCCCCCTCCCTCTCATCAATACACCATCCCTCCCTCTCATTGATACAACCATACCTCCCTTTCATCATACACCATCCTCCCTCTCATCAATCCATCTCCCCTCTCATCAATACACCATCCCTCCCCTCACTCATCCCCACTCTCATCATACCACCCCCCTCCCTCTCATTGATACCACCACCTCCCCTCATCAATACACATCCCTCCCTCTCATCTCCGAATACACATCACCCCCCCCCTGATACACCCCCTCATCAATCACCATCCCTCCATCTATTGATACACCATCCCTCCCTCTCATCAATACACCATCCCCCCCTCTCATCAATACAACCCCCCTCTCACCCTACCCCTCCCTCCCTCTCATTGATACCACATCCTCCTCTCATCCCTCTCGTCATGGAAACACCATCCCTCCCTCTCGTCAATACACCATCCCTCCCCTCTTCATCAATAACACATCCACCCCTCGCTCATCAAGGAACCATCATCCCTCACCTCCCTCCCTCTCAATTGACACATACCCTCCCCCCTCTCATCAATACACCATCCCTCCCTCTCCTCATCATACACCATCCCTCCCTCTCATCAATACACCATCGATCCTCTCATTGATGCAATACACCCCTCCCTCCCTCTCATCAATACACCATCCCTCCCTCTCATCGATCATACCCCCCTCATCCATACACCATCCTCCCTCTCATTCCCTCCCATCTCCCCCTCTCATCAGCAAGACACCATCCCCACCATACACCATCCTCCCTCTCTCATCAATACACCATCCCTCTCATCAATACACCATCCCCCCTCTCATCAATACATCCCTCCCTCCCTTCCCTCTCATCAAAACACCATCCCTCCCTCTCAGTGACACACCACCAGCTCCCTCCCTCTCATCAATACAACATCCCCCCCTCTCATCATAAATACACCATCCCCCATCTCAAGACACCACCATCCCTCCCCTCCCTCTCAACAACAATACACCATCCTCTCCTTCTCATCAATACACCATCCCTCCCTCTCATCAATACACCATCCCTCCATCTCATTGATACACCCATCCCTCCCTCTCATCAACACACTCCCGCCCTCTCATCAATACACATCCCTCCCTCTCATCAATACACCATCCCATCCCTCCCTCTCATCAATACACCATCCCCCCTCTCATCAAATACACCATCCCTCCCTCTCATCAATACACACCATCCCTCCCCATCTCATCAATACACACACATCCCCCTCTCATTGGATCCACATCCCCCCCTCTCATCAATCCCTCTCATCAATACACCATCCCTCCTCTCATCAATCTCACACACCTCTCCTCATCGATACACCCCCCTCCCTCATCATCAATACACATCCTCCCTCTCATCGATACACCATCCCTCCCTCTCATCAATACACCATCCCTCCCTCTCATCATCACCATCCCTCCCTCTCCCTCCCTCATCAAGACACATCCCTCCCTCTCATCCACCATCCCTCCCTCTCATCAATACACCATCCCTCCCTCTCATCAATACACATCCCCTCCCTCTCATCAATACACCCTCCCTCCCATCAATCATCAAGACACCATCCATCTCAAGATCACCCTCCCTCCCTCTCATCAATACACCATCCCTCCCTCTCATCTCATCAACTCCCTCATCAATACACCATCCCTCCCTCTCATCAATACACCATCCCTCCCCTCATCAATACACCATCCTCCCTCTCATCCCATCCCTCCCTCTCATCAATACATCATCCCTCCCTCTCACAATACATCCCTCCCTCTCATCAATACACCACCATCCCTCCACATCAAGACCCTCCCCTCCCTCACATCCATCAACATCATACACCCTCTCCCTCCCTATACACCATCCCTCCCTCTCATCAATACACACATCCTCCCTCTCATCAAGACACATCCCTCCCTCTCATCAAGACACATCATCCCTCCCTCTCATCAAGACACCATCAATACCCATCCCTCCCTCTCATCAATACACCATCCCTCCCTCTCATCAATACACCCTCCTCCCTCTCAAGACACCATCCCTCCCAATCACACCATCCCTCAATACACTCCCCCAAGCCATAAACACATCATCAATACACCATCCCTCCCCTCATCAAGACACCATCCCTCCCTCTCATCAAGACACCATCCCTCCCATCATCATCAATACACCATCCCTCCCTCTCATCAATACACATCCCTCCCTCTCATCAATACACATCCCTCTCTCATCTCCCTCCTCTCATCATCAAGACACTATCCATCCCCCCTCTCATCAATACACATCCCTCCCTCTCATCAATACACCATCCCTCCCTCTCATCAAGACACCATCCCTCCCTCTCATCAATACACATCCCTCCCTCTCATCAATCACATCCCTCCCTCTCATCAAGACACCATCCCTCCCTCTCATCAATACACATCCCTCCCTCTCATCAAGACACCATCCCTCCCTCTCATCAATACACCATCCCTCCCTCCCTCATCAATACACCATCCCTCCCTCTCATCAGACACCATCCCCCTCCCTCCCTCCCTCTCATCAATACACACCCTCCCTCTCCATCAATACACATCCCTCCCTCTCATCAATACCATCCCTCCCTCTCATCAATACACCATCCCTCCCTCCTCTCATCAATACACCATCCCCTCCCTCTCATCAATACCCATCCCTCCCTCTCATCAATACACCATCCCTCCCTCTCATCAATACACATCCCTCCCTCTCATCAATACACCATCCCTCCCTCTCATCACCATCCCTCCCTCTCATCAATACACCATCCCTCCCCTCTCATCAATACACAGCCCTCCCCTCTCATCAATACACATCCCCTCCCTCTCATCAATACACCATCCCTCCTCTCATCAATACACATCCCTCCCTCTCATCAATACACCATCCCTCCCTCTCATCAATACACCATCCCTCCCTCTCATCAATACACATCCCTCCCTCTCATCATCCCATCCCTCCCTCTCATCAAGACACCATCCCTCCCTCTCATCAATACACCATCCCTCCCTCTCATCAATACACCATCCCTCCCTCTCATCAATACACCATCCCTCCCTCCCTCTCATCAAGACACCATCCCTCTCTCTCATCAATACACATCCCTCCCTCTCATCAATACACCATCCCTCCCTCTCATCAATACACATCCCTCCCTCTCATCAATACACCATCCCTCCCTCTCATCAAGACACCATCCCTCCCTCTCATCAAGACACCATCCCTCCCTCTCATCAAGAAACCATCCCTCCCTCTCATCAATACACATCCCTCCCTCTCATCGATACACCATCCCTCCCTCTCATCAATACACATCCCTCCCTCTCATCGATACACCATCCCTCCCTCTCATCAAGACACCATCCCTCCCTCTCATCAATACACCATCCCTCCCTCTCATCAATACACCATCCCTCCCTCTCATCAATACACCATCCCTCCCTCTCATCAAGACACATCCCTCCCTCTCTCATCAATACACATCCCTCCCTCTAATCAAGAAACCATCCCTCCCTCTCATCAGACACCATCCCTCCCTCTCATCAAGACACCATCCCTCCCTCTCATCAATACACCATCCCTCCCTCTCATCAAGACACCCATCCCTCCCTCTCATCAATACACATCCCTCCCTCTCATCAAGACACCATCCCTCCCTCCCTCATCAAGACACCCATCCCTCCCTCTCATCAATACACATCCCTCCCTCTCATCAATGCACATCCCTCCCTCTCATCAAGGCACCATCCCTCCCTCTCATCAATACACATCCCTCCCTCTCATCAAGACACCATCCCTCCCTCCCTCATCAATCTCAAGACCATCCCTCCCTCTCATCAAGACACCATCCCTCCCTCTCATCAATACACCATCCCTCCCTCTCATCAAGACACCATCCCTCCCTCTCATCAATACACCATCCCTCCCTCTCATCAACACACCATCCCTCCCTCTCATCAAGACACATCCCTCCCTCTCATCAATACACATCAATCACCATCCCTCCCTCTCATCAATACACATCCCTCCCTCTCATCAATACATCATCCCTCCCTCTCATCAATACACATCCCTCCCTCTCATCAATACACCATCCCTCCCTCTCATCAATACACATCCCTCCCTCTCATCAATACACATCCCTCCCTCTCATCAAGACACCATCCCTCCCTCTCATCAATACACATCCCTCCCTCTCATCAAGACACCAAAGGCAAACAGCGTGTCACATCCTACTCTATCCCCACCCTCCACCACATCCCTCCCTCCCCCCCCATCCCTCCCTCCCCCCCCCCCCCCCCCCCCCAGCTGGGTCGAAGACTCTCTCTCAGAACATAGGCAGAACAGAAAGATTGCTATATTTCCTCATTTCCCACACAGTACATGAAGACGTCATTAAAGGAGCTAGAACAAAATGCTAAAAGACGAAGAAGAAACAAACAACCAAAAAAGTCAAAACGAAGAAAAAAAGAAAAATAGAAAATCGATTACGACATACAGCTAGTAGACAATGATTCACAATGATTCAGAAAGAGAGAGAGAGAGAGAGAGAGAGAGAGAGAGAGAGAGAGAGGGGACAAGGAGAGAGAGAGACATTGACAGAGAGAGAGAGAGAGAGAGGGGGGAGACAAAAGAGAGAGAGACAGACAGACGTTGAGAGAGAGAGAGAGAGAGAGAGAGAGAGAGAGACAGAGAGAGAGAGAGAGAGAGAGACAGAGAGAGAGAGCTGGGTGGTGTGGTGGTGGTGGGAATGATGAAAAGACGAACAACACCAGCCAAACATTATTATAGTGGACTGTCTACTGTGGCTGGGTATGATAGTCTTCCTGTGATACAACCTACACCACTCACAACACAGGCGTCAGTTTGCTCCCTTCCCACATTCTTCCACTATCATCAGGAAACGGCAAGCACACGCTAATCGCTTTTTGTCTGCCCCCCCCCCCCCCCCCCCATCCCATTCTTTTCCACCCCCCACGTCCTACTCTTCCCGACCCCTCGCCTTCTAACCAGCCTGCTTTTCACGTGATAAATAAAACGTTGGTGGCTGTGTCCTGGGGCATTTTGTCCTGGAGTTGAGCAAGAAACAAATCATCGTCCAGGCGACATGTTTTGCGTGCTTATGGAAGTGGAAAGTTACACTCAGAACTGCTTGAGAGTTTAGTTACACTGAATTTTTAAAAGAATGATTAATAAGTCCACCAAACACCAGGGACGAACAAATGAACAAGACAAAATACACATCGCGTTTCGACCTCTTAGATCTTCTTCAGGCATGATAGACAGCACTGATGACAATGAAAACGAAGAACGAGCTATCACTGATCTTCTCAAATTCAGCGCAAGCTGGACGTTGAATCATAACGAGTCCATTTTTCATTGGCAGTTTTCATTCGACGCCCAACTGGCGCTGACTTTGAGAAGATATGGGATTGCTGGTCCAAGTCATGGGAACTATAGAATCGTGTCTGCAGTGCCACAGCTCTGTTTCAGAAACAGGGTTCCATCCCTCCGCCAGTAGTGGTGCAAACAACTCAACAGAAAAAAAGGCGTGAATGTTTTCACCATGCGTTTCATTGCTGATCGCCTCTGATATTCAATATTCATCCGTGAACGGTCAAAACAATCTGAGGCTATTGACTTGATTTTACGGCGCACCACGACTGCAGCTGGTACAGTCTATCAGTTGTGCATCAGAATGAACTTATGTCTCAAATTTGATACACGTGCAGAGAGAGAGAGAGAGAGAGAGAGAGAGAGAGAGACAGACAGACAGACACAGACAGACAGACAGACAGACAGAGACGGACAGACAGACACAGACACAGACAGACAGACAGACAGAGACAGAAACAGAAACAGAAACAGACAGACAGACAAAGACAGAGATAGAGACAGTTAGACAGAGAAGGACAGAAATAGTCAGACAGACAGCGGTGGTGGTGGGTCGGTGGAGGGTGTGGAGGGCATAGGGTAAGGGGGAGGAGAAGGGAGAACTTAAGGTGAATCTACAGCTGGATGTGGTGGACGTGGTGGGTTTTAGTCCCGTTTTTTGCAGCCTTTGCGGGTAGCGCATGTGTTTGATACCTGTCTGTCAAACTCCCCACGTAATGTGTGTCCTTTAAACCAAGAAATATTGGATTGGACTCGATGGCACGGCAGTGGACTGGAACACATTGTCAGCTTTGCGCCGGACCATCAGTCATTTCTCCTCATTCCTCTTCACCTTTGTCTTCTACTCTTTCTTCTTTCTTTTTCTTGTCTTTTTTTTTCTGTCTTCTTTTTGTTTTATCCCTTTATTGTTTAGACACTCCTCTTTAATCCGTTCTTTTCTTTTTTTTTCATTCATTCTTTCTTTCCTACTTTCTTTCTTTCTGTTTCTTCTTTTTTTCTTTCTATATCTTTCTTTTTTTTTTTTTTTTTTTGGAGTAATTGTGGTGGTTTTTAGTTTTTCAATATAAAGTTGCCTGTCTCTGCTTCCGGTGTAT
>JADBJO010017613.1:17500-20000 GCA_016801955.1 Conus betulinus | reverse complement strand
GGAAATGGCAGGAAGACGCTAATCGCTTTTTCTGTCTGTTCTCCTCTCCCAGCTCTCTTCCACCACACTGTCTCCCCCCCCCCCATCCCCACCCCCTCTTGCCTTCTTTGCAGCTTCCCGTTACCTCAATAAAGGATAAGCTTCTTCTTGTGCCCTGGGGCACTTGTCCCAAACTGGCCAAGTGAACCAAAGCGATCAAAAGATTAGATTGCAACGTCTGAAGAGCTCCTGTGTCCAGACGATGTCTTTGCACGAACAAGAGGACAGAACAGTTTTACAAAGAAATGTTCGTGAGTTAGCTAGACCAGTTTTGATATTCACATCCCTTTCTGGTCATATGAAAACTAGAATCATCCAGAAAGAAGTAAATGGCCGATTCAACACACCGTGTACTACTACCAATTGACAACACATTTACACACTGTGATACTACCACATTGACAACACACACCGTGATACTACCCATATCGGCAACACATTTAACACACCATGATACTACCACACATCGACAAACACACTTAACACACACAGTGATACTCCCACATCGACAACACACATTAGCACACCATGATACTACCACACATTGACAACACACAGTGATACTCGACAACACACATCGACAACACACATTTAACACACTGTGATACTTCCCACATCGACAACACATTTAACACACCGTGATACTACCACATCGACAACACATTTAACCACACAGTGATACTACCACATCGACAATACATTTAACACACCGTGATACTCCCACATCGACAACACATTTAACACACAGTGATACTCCCACATCGACAACACATTTAACACACCGTGATACTCCCACATCGACGACACATTTAACACACCGTGATACTCCCACATCGACAACACATTTAACACACCGTGATACTACCACATCGACAACACATGGGGACTGCCAGCTAAACACCAATGTTATGTTTTTTGTACGCCAGCCAGATTCGAAACAAGAACATCTGTGCGTGGTACTGGTGCTACACAACCCCCCCCCCCCCCCCCCCCCTTCACGCCACCACAGCCTCCCACACATCCCGTGCATCCGTGTTCATGCTTCATCGTCGATGAACCTTGTGCTGATGTCGGCAGAACCGCGCTTTTTGTAGGACGCGTAATTATAAAATTAATGGACCACCTCTCAGCGGGTGTGGCGAGTTCAATTGCCATCCCTTACCTCCCAAACACCAAACAACGTAGCATGTTGGTGTACCTCTGGAAGACTGCACTATGGGCCAGTGTGTTTTCCAGCGCATCTGGTTCATAGGACATTAACCTTTTCCACATAGCCCAACACTGGATTCAGGACATTAACCATTTCCTCACCGCCCAGACTCCATTCCCAGTGTTGACCAGCGTCAGGTGATCAGACAGGCAAGCCTTTGGAATGCTTTTGATCTTGTGATGCTAGAAGCCATTATCTCCCTTCTTTGTGCACAGTAAAGCAGAATGAATGAAGTGTTTAACCTATGATGTTTTCTTTATTCCACAATAGCTATCCATTCTAGACCAACATGAATAGTGTGATACATAAACACAGCTCACCAAACGTGAGGACGGCTGTGGTTTTTGGGCCATGCTGATGCTCAAAATGCTATTTCAGCCTTTCTTTGTCTCTCTCAACACATTGTCGTTCTGGTGGTGTAAGAGAGGTAATATACAGGTCCTTTTCCCTTTCTGTTTTAGGAGGTTTGTCTACGTCTGTCACATCAACCGAGGTAGGTGTGGACGGTAGACCTTCATGTCACTGGAACTCTACTTCTTTCTGTGCAGCCATCGTGACTCATCGTGATTGACTAGAGCCAACTCACATGGTCTCCTTCCCAAGGGCCTCGTTTTCATTCAACGTCCATCACGTGGTGAATTCTAGAAGATGACTGATTGCTCGTTCTTCGTTTTCATTGTCCTTTTTTTTTTATCTTGCCTGATGGAGAGCTATGAGGTTGAAATGCATCGTGTTTTGTTTTGTAATTTGCTTGTCCATGTTAACCGGCAAAGTTTTATTTAAAATTACTTTAAAGTTTGACTAGGATCTCTCTTCTAATGATCCTACAATTCAGGCTGTCTGAACAAAAACCATCCGCGAAGAAAAAAATGGCTGCAGGTTATGTATGAGCGTATGTACATCAGAGAAACATAGAAGTTCCCTGATGAGACACAATAACCTGAGATGCCGCTTGCAATACGCATTCAGCGCACATAAAAGAAAGCATGGTAACAAGAACTTGTGCTTAGCGAAAAATAAAACAAAATAAAACAAACAAAAGTGGCAACAGGATATCGTAAGCAAAAACATACACGCAACAGAAAGAAAAACGATTATGGTAACGCGCTGTCTGTCGTGACTGCCAACCAGACACGTCTATTGTGTTGATAACGACATAACATACAATGTTCTAATCAACAATATATTGAAATCATTCACTATTCAGCCTTAGCTGACAGTGACTTTCAAGTTGTTTCTTTGATTTTCAAA
>JADBJO010017613.1:12500-15000 GCA_016801955.1 Conus betulinus | reverse complement strand
TCATGATTTTCTTTTGCTTCTTAGGTGGCACCTTTTGTTTTTTTTTTTTGAAAAACTCAACAAACATACTATGGTATTGCACACCAGCCTTTTTTTGGTATAGCATTCTTCTTAAAACCGAAAAGGCAGAGGAGTCAAATCACCACTTTCCGCGGTCACTGAGGAGAAACAATCAGGTTTCGAAATACTGGTATCTGACCAGGAGTTATATGTTAGTGAGCTTTCTCCCATTGGAGATGGTCTTCCTCTTTGGCGACTATAAGCTTGCTGAAGTTCATTTTGAGAAGCACTTATTTCCCATTCACACCGTCAGTTAGGCAGAATCATCTACCACTGCAGATATGAAGGCTTACCACCCCCCTATTTCTACAATCTGAGTATGTATATATATATATATATATTCTCTCTTTCTCCTCTCTCTCTCTCTCGTGACACCACGGCTGATGGCGGCTGAGTAAAAATAATGAGCAGCTGGCACGTCAAGAACCAATCTTCAGCGACACAGGAGTCTCCCAAGACCTGGCCCTGGACATGCCGCAACAGTGGGATGCTCGCCCTCTCTCTTGTTCCGTCACACAAATGGCTCTGTGTTCGTTGTGTTTCATTCTATCTACATGCAAAGGGCGATGTCCGCGGGCATTAGGGGTGGAGCGGAAAACAGAACTGAAGCCATTCTGAGAGTTGCATGAAGGGGACACTAAGAACATTCATTCTGGTCACATACTACTGGGCTGTAGTCTATGCTTCCTTTCATTATAATAATCCTGTTGCCAACCAGGCCCGAGTGATACGGACATTCGCAGTGTTGGTTTCGGGAAAATTTTACTACTCTGTCAGCGACCCATCCATTCAGCGGATGACACTCCACTGTGTCTGCAGGCTTCTGACTGTGGCCCATAACACTGTTCACCCTTCCTAAAGCCGACAGATGGTGAATAATCCCCCATATAGATGACATTTGACGGGAATCAAACCCACAACCTCCCCACCTCAAATAACCACACGCCACAATTAGGATTGTGCACTAAATCACCATGTAATCCAAGCCAGCGTTCTGCCATAAGTTTGACAGCATTTAAATTAAATTAAATTGATGATTGATCAAAAGAATATCTCCCCATCAGTTATCTTCCTTGTTTTAGGGATTTCCACACACATAACATCTCATACAACCTTCAAATGCATGACCTTCCCCTTAACTGACGTCACATTTCAAACCTTTACACCCACCCGTGACCATATCTCTGCGCCATGTGGAAGCACCCAAACAGTCCCGTTCCTTCGATTTTAATCTGTCTGCTTGGAACCACCTGGTTTGTACCTTGATGGCCATATGAAAGAAAATGAGGTGAATCAACTTTCAGACACAATTAACATTCTCAAAACAATCTAATTGTTCCAGCGTATAAATACTCGATTCCTTAAGCAAAGCCTTGACGCATTAACTTGTGGTGTGTGCACACCCAATCTGCCACGCTAAACACGGCATCGCGCCGACTGGTCATTCAGACAGCTTTTGGCAGCCAATCTCTTAATCAGTCACCACAGAAAACACAAGACGGATAACTCCGTCATCAGACAGTGACAATTGGCACGTCAATTCCATCATAAACCAGGTGTCCTCTAGCAGCTTGAAACAAAAAACAAACAAACAAACAAAAAAAAAAACAAACAAACAAACAAAAAAAGTTCCTCAACACAGTGATACCATTTTCACCCCCCGTTCACGTTGGATTGAATATGAAGCACTGATTCTGTGCCCTTATGGGATGTAAACTACTTATTACTGGCTGTAGCCCCAGCTATGTTTCTTCAGGAGGGTTATGTCATCCGCTGAAAGTAATGTATAGACATAAATGAAAAATAAAACCTACATAAACATTCCATCATGTGTTTATTACTCATCACCCCCAAACACTAATTCGTCGATGGACAAGAAAAGAACACGTGATTTCTGACGTCACTTTATTTCTTCTCTCGGTTACAGTTAGTACAGTCAGTCAGTTTTCGCACCGGAACGAACTGTGTTCAAATTTTGACATATATGCTGAACTCTGAGAGAGAGAGAGAGAGAGAGAGAGAGAGAGAGAGAGAGAGAGAGAGAGAGTTAAAGCAAGCCTACTGCGGGTGTTGGGTTTTTGCTTTTAGTATAGTTCTTTCAGCTGTTATCAGCAATGCAGCTGATCAGTATTTGTCACAACTCATCATGTAATGGCTGTCCATTAAACCAGGAAAATTGTTTTGGACTTGATGGCACTGCACGGAATTGGAATATATAACGCATTGTTTTACGCTGATCCAACAATCATTTCTTTCTTCTTCTTTTTTAATTTAAATACGTCTACACAGTACAACACATTAGAATATAAAATGAAAAAGAACAAATCCAAACAAACGATAGAAAAAGAGGAAATCAACATATTAAACACAGCTACAATACCATTCTACATTTTTAGGCAACACGATTACAGCCTCTATCCACGTGGTAGAGAGAGAGAGA
>JADBJO010017613.1:0-7500 GCA_016801955.1 Conus betulinus | reverse complement strand
AATACAGCGAGTCTCATCTTTTCAGATGTGCCCCGGCACAGTCATCCCATACAGTGGAAACATCATCAATATGAGATCTTATGTGGGC
Organism: Conus betulinus; assembly: GCA_016801955.1. NCBI lineage: Eukaryota > Metazoa > Mollusca > Gastropoda > Neogastropoda > Conidae > Conus > Conus betulinus. The sequence continues at coordinate 7,412 of JADBJO010017613.1, read as the reverse complement.
ATTGTAGAATATTTCATTGGAACTATCAACTGTGAAGTATTTTAGATTCTTTAAAATGACTAAGTTTTTCGACATGATTTTGCAAAAAAAGTTAGTTGACATGACCATCCCACTGTAGTTGGTCATCTACTACTAAACCTAGTAGTCTATGTTACCTGACCTGATTGATTTGACGGTCTTCAATAGATAAACTAAGTGGAAACAAACATAGCAGAAGTTTTGTTGGGTGGATATAATCATGTACTCTGTTTGTTTTTGATCGGATTTAGGTGTATTGCATTATATTCACACCAGTTTTCTGCTTCCATGAGACTTTGTCGTAAGCGGTCACTAACATTATCAACATCCTTGTCAGCTGTTTTTCTAGCATCATCATCAGCAAACATTTCACATGAGACACTGCTGTTTGAGGTGTGTAATGGTGTATCAAAAATAAACAGACAAAAGAGGAGGGGGCCTGAAATTGAATCTTGTGGTAACTCTTCTTGACTAACTTTTCAGCAGAACAGGATCCATTGAGTAAGACTCGTTAATGTCTGTCTCCAGGAGAAGACTCAAAGAAAGCTGTTGTTTGTGGACTGTACTTACTTACTTACTTAGGCCTTGAGCCCCTGGAGGGGCATAGGCCATCCACAACCGCCCGCCATTGCCACGGTCCCGGGCGATCCGCTCCAGCTCCACCCCCCAGAGCAGCCGGTCTGCCTGGCGTCTGCCTCCAGGTCCCTTCTCCAGGAGTTCTTGGGCCAGGCCTCTCCGGACCTCTCTTTCTTCCCCTGTGGGTGTTCCAGGTCAGGGCGTGGCGAGTGATGTTGGTCGGTGGTGGTTTCCTCAGGGTGGTGTCCAATCCATCGCCATCTTCTTCTTCTGATCGCTCTTTCTTCTGCTGGCACTTGGTTGGTCTCTTTCCCAGAGATCTGTGTTGCTGATGGTAACCTGGCCAGTGGATCTTCAGTATTCCGCGTAGGCAGGAATTTATGAACGTTTGCACTTTCTTGATAGTGGTCTTTGTTGTTCGCCACGTCTCTGCCCCTATACAACAGTACTGATTTGACGTTGGAGTTGAACAGGCGGATTTTGGTGCAAGATGAAATGAGGTGAGATCGCCAGATGTTCTTCAGGGCTTTGTAAGATGCTCTTGCCTTTCTGATGCGGATCTTCACGTCTGCATCTGTTCCTCCCTGCTGGTTGATCACGCTCCCAAGGTACGTGAAGGACTGTTGACTCCTCCAAGTTCTTGACCCCACAACTTCACTGCCTCTGTGCTGGAGGCGTTGATCTCGGTATCTTGGTCTTGTCAGGATGGATGTGAAGGCGACTTGGGAGGAGTGGGAGGCCAGGCTTGTGGTCTTGTTTTGCATCTGTTGCCGATTGGGGAGAGCAGAGCGAGGTCGTCGGCGAAATCTAAATCATCTAATTGAGTCCAGGGGGTCCACTGGATGCCGTCCTTCTGTCCAATCCGTCGTCCGCCTCATCACCCAGTCGATGGCGAGGAGGAAACAGGAACGGCGACAGAAGGCATCCCTGGCGTACGCCGGTCCTTACGTCGAAGCGACGTGTTAACTGGCCTCCATGAACGACCTGACAAGCCATCCCCTCGTACGACTCCTTGATGATTCGTGTCAGTTTGGCTGGGATCCCGTAGTGTCGGAGGAGCTGCCACAGGGTGTCATGGTGGAGACTGTCAAAAGCCTTGCGGAAGTCCACGAAGTTGATGTACAGCGAGGAATTCCACTCCAGGGGACTGCTCGACAATGATACGTAGCGTGGCGATCCGGATCTTTGTGGACTGTTGGTATATACATAAATCTTTCTAACAGAGTTGTCATGGTTAACCAGATCAAAAGCTTTCTTAAGGTCAAGGAATTTTACACAGTTAGTTGAGAATTGTTCATTGCAGACGACTGCAACTGTTCAACAAATGTGTTAAAGCTGTATAACAGGAATGTCAGGGTCGAAATGCAGACTGTAAAGTGTGAATGTGCTTGTGTTTTTCAAAGAACTTGAGACATTTTGTGTACATGTTTTTCTTTAGGTTTACATAACATTGATAAAAGGGATATGGGTCAATAGCTGCTAAATTTCTTGATTTTTTAAATTTAGGAACAGATGCTATCTTCGCCTCTTTAAAGCCACAGGGAAGGCATGGTTCTGTGTGCACAAATTGTGTACATAGGTTAGGCTTTCCAAAATGTAGGGTAGAGATAATTTCAATATACTCAAACTGATTTCGTCTGGCCCTGAAACTTTCTTGTTTTTTTATTGAGGTTAGCAGTTTTCCATCGATCTCTGCTGCTCCTGCTGCTGCTGCTGCTGCTGCTGCTGCTGCTGCCGCTGCTGTTACTGGTATTATTGCTGCTATTATCAGAAGAGATAGTATGGTCATGTATCAAGATCAACAGGACTTGCTAAAAACATTTCTATAAGGAACAGTGCGAGGAGGCAGAAGGAGAGGAAGACAGAGAAAGAGATGGGAGGACAACATCAGCGCATGGACTGGCCTCACACTCAGCAACTGCCTCAGAGCGTCTGAAACCGGGAGGATTGGAGGAAGCTGCAAGACTCCGGGATAGGTGATAGATAGAGGCGGAGCAGCAGGTGGTGTCCTACATAAGTTGGATCTAAAAACAGGCGCCACAAAACACTGCCAGAAATGACACAGTGGCAATGCAGGGTCTCTCTCCTGGCGGGTTGCCTCACGATGGCACTGTAATGACTGGTCTGGGTGTCATTGTGTATGGGCAAGCTGGTGGAATAAGACGCCAGTGGGTAGTGGCATTGAGGAGAAACAAGACAGGAGACAGCGAACAAAAACAACAAAACAAAACTGTATGTAGCAACTCGATGGACACGTGAATAGCTGCAGGGTTGTTCAACCCCGATACTGATATGGGGAGTTATTTCAGCCTTAGGCACAGTCTAGCGTACCTACGCCCGAGCTTATAGGTAGTTGCTCTCTACCTGACGTCTGCAAGGAAAGTCACTACAACCCCCGTTTCCCTGTTGATGTATCGATGTCCGATTGATTCACTCTACAGTCTAATACATACAGCTACAGAGACACACACACAGATATACACACAGACAGACACACACACACAGACACAGACACACACACACACACACACACACACACACACACACACACACACACACACACACACACACACACACACACACACACATACACACGCATGTCCGGTTTGTCCAGTAGATCTGAGTTCAGGTTACAGCCAAGGTGTAATGGACACGCCATCGAGGGTGGCCAGACGTGAGTAATTTGTGCTCAGGTTTGTTGATTAAGCTCCTGTCGGCTGAGGCTTGACCTTTGTCATTCCTGATTGAAAACAAGCAGATGATGGTGGTGGCGGTGGTAATAGCAGACGTGGCAGCAGCAGCAATAGTAGTTGTATTCGTAATGGTAGTAGTAGTAGTAGTAATGATAATAAAAATGACAATGATAGTAGTAGTAGTAGTAGTAGTAGTAGTAGTAGTAGTAGTAGTAGTAGTAGTAGTCATTATCGTCGTCGTCGTCGTCATCGTCGTCGTCGTCGTCGTCGTCATCGCTTCGTCATCGTCGTCGGCGTCGTCGTCGTCGTCGTCGTTGTGGTCGTCGTAGTAGTAGTACAACCAGTAGCAGCAGCAGCAGCAGCAGCAACAGCAGCAGAGCAGTAGAAGTAGTAATAGGAGTAGTAATACATTGGTAGCAGTAATAATCGTCATGGTTGTAGTAGAGGTAATAGCAGAGATGGTAACGGTAGTGGTAGTTGTAGAAGAGGTAATAGCAGAGGTGGCAATGGTGGTGGCAGTTGTAGTAGAGGTAATAGCGGAGATGGTAATGGCGACGGTGGTTGTAGTAGAGGTAATAACAGAGATGGTAATGGTGTAGGTAGTTGTAGTAGAGGTAATAGCAGAGAGGTGGTAATGGTGGTGGTAGTTGTAGTAGAGGATAATAGCAGAGATGGTAATGGTGGTGGGAGTTGTAGCAGATGTAATGGCAGAGATGGTAACGGTGGTGGTAGTTGTAGTAGACGTAATAGCAGAGATGGTAACATGGCCGCGGTAATTGTAGTAGAGGTAATAGCAGAGATGGTAATGGTGGTGGGAGTTGTAGCAGATGTAATGGCAGAGATGGTAACGGTGGTGGTAGTTGTAGTAGACGTAATAGCAGAGATGGTAATGGCCGCGGTAATTGTAGTAGAGGTAATAGCAGAGGATGGTAATGGTGGCTGTAGTTGTAGTAGAGGTAATAGCAGAGGTGGTAATGGTGGCTGTAGTTGTAGTAGAGGTAATAGCAGAGGTGGGTAATGGTGGCGGTAATTGTAGTAGAGGTAAATAGCAGAGGTGGTAATGGTGGCTGTAGTTGTAGTAGAGGTAATAGCAGAGGTGGTAATGGTGGCGGTAGTTGTAGTAGAGGTAATAGCAGAGGTGGTAATGGCGGCGGTAGTTGTAGTAGAGGTAATAGCAGAGGTGGTAATGGTGGTGGGTAGTTGTAGTAAAGATGATAGCAGAGGTGGTAATAACGGCGGTAGATGTAGTAGAGGTAATAGGAGAGATGGTAATGGTGATGATAGCAGCAGCAGCAGCTTTAGAAGCATTGGGAGGAGTAGCAGTAATAGTATAACAGTGTGCAGCAATAGCGGTAGTGGTAGCAGTAACAGTAGCATCAGCAGTAGCAGTAGTAGGAGAAGTAATGTTTGTAGTGATAGTGGTGGTAGCAGTAGTAGTTGTTGCTGTTGATGGCGTAGCAGCAAAAGCAGTAGCAGCAGCAGCAGCAGCAGCAGTGATTGTGTTAATATCAGTAATGGCACAGGCAAAACTTTACAGCAGTTTTGGTGGTAGCGGCAATGATTGTAATAGTAACAGTAATAGCTCGTGGGGAGGGGAGAGGGGAGAGACAGGGCTCGCGTCACGTGGTGAAGGGAAGGGGGGGGGGGGGGAGGGGAAAGAGACGTCTCTTGTCCTGAGGAATAAAACAGCAACAAGCCATCCGTTTGCAAACACAAACAAACAAAACCAACAAAGTCATACATGTTAACTATTGCATTGACATAATGATAGCTACTGTATTGACATAATGATATTTTTTTTGTATTGACATAATGATAGCCATTGTATTCACATACTGAAAACTATTGTATTGACATAATGACAACATGATGATAACTATTGTATTGACATTGTGATAACTATTGTCTTGACATAATAACTGTTGTACTGACATTCCTAACTAGACGGGATCATACTGAGGACATCATCCATTCCGCTTAATCGATTTCCCACAGCGACAAAAAAAAAAAATAAATAAATAAATAAAAAAAAAAAAAAAAAGGATTAGAAATGAGCCTGGGCAGACAGATACCTCAGAATACAGAGACAGCAACCACTGCGAACAGTGCATATAAGTCCACTGCCTTGCCACCAGACTGCAACACGCAAACAAAATCTGGCGTGTTGTGAATAGTAACGAGAGAGAGAGAGAGAGAGAGAGAGAGAGAGAGAGAGAGAGAGAGAGAGAGAGAGAGAGAGAGAGAAAAAAGATAGGTGGATAGGCCACCGAATAAAAAAAAAAAACAGTGGACGATGTAAAGTACTGTGACTGATGAAGACACTATGACTTGAAGAGAGAGTTGAATGACCAGCTTGAAGTTTCCAGAAGGCGGGGGACACTTTTTATACTGACAGAGCCTCTGCAATCTCTACAGAAGGGGGGTGGGGGGGGGGTGGGGATGGGGGATCGTGTTGGATAACCAGCTGTGACCGGGTACCGCCGTCAGCTCTGTCAGATACCAGTCAGCTGTGGTTCATTTTAGGCCTAAATGAATCACACGGGCGAACAGCGAAGAAGGGAGAGAATTACTATGTACCCATGGAACCCTATTCACTGCGAAATGTTTTCTGCTGGCAAACAGCGAAGAAGGGAGATAAATACTATGTACCCATGGAACTCTATTCACTGCGAGATGTTTTTCTGCTGGCAAACCGCGAAGAAGGGAGAGAGAATTTACTATGTACCCATGGAACCCTATTCACTGCGAGATGTTTTGTGCTGGCAAACAGCGAAGAAGGGATATAATTACTATGTACCCATGGAACCCTATTCACTGCGAGATGTTTTCTGCTGGGCAACGAGCGAAGAAGGGAGAGAAATTACTATGTACCCATGGAACCCTATTCACTGCGAGATGTTTTGTGCTGGCAAACCGCGAAGAAAGGAGATAATTACTATGTACCCATGGAACCCTATTCACTGCGAGATGTTGTTTTCTGCTGGCTAAACAGCGAAGAAGGGAGATAATTACTATGTGCCCATAGAACCCTATTCACTGCGAAATGTTTTCTGCTGGCTAAACAGCGAAGAAGGGAGAGAATTACTATGTACCCATGGAACCCTATTTACTGCGAACCGATGTTTTCTGCTGGCAAACAGCGAAGAAGGGAGAGAATTACTATGTACCCATAGAACCCTATTCACTGCGAGATGTTTTCTGCTGGCTAAACAGCGAAGAAGGGAGATAATTACTATGTACCCATGGAACCCTATTCACTGCGAGATGTTTTCTGCTGGCTAAACAGCGAAGAAGGGAGATAATTACTATGTACCCCTGGAACCCTATTCACTGAGAGATGTTTTCTGCTGGCAAACAGCGAAGAAGGGAGAGAATTACTATGTACCCATAGAACCCTATTCACTGCGAGATGTTTTTTCTGCTGGCAAAACAGCGAAGAAGGGAGAGAATTACTATGTACCCATGGAACTCTATTCACTGCGAGATGTTTTCTGCTGGCAAAGAGCGAAGAAGGGAGATAAATTACTATGTACCCATAGAACCCTATTTTACTGCGAGATGTTTTCTGCTGGCAAAGAGCGAAGAAGGGAGAGAATTACTATGTACCCATGGAACCCTGTTCACTGCGAGATGTTTTGTGCTGGCAAACAGCGAAGAAGGGAGAGAATTACTATGTACCCATAGAACCCTATTTACTGCGAGATGTGTTGTGCTGGCAAACAGCGAAGAAGGGAGAGAATTACTATGTACCCATAGAACCCTGTTCACTGCGAGATGTTTTGTGCTGGCTAAACGTGGGACATGGGAAGAGTCCGGCACGGCAGCATTTTCCTTTTTTTTTTTTCGTTCTAATCCTATAAAAATGTACTTTTACACACACAACGCTCTAACCCTTTCCTAGACAATGTGTTCTCTAATATTAAAGGCAAAGTCTCGAGTTTCATGTTTCAATTCAGCTCCATCTCAAGTTAGAATACTACTATAAGAACAAGAGCCTTTTGTTGTTGATTTACAGAAAGGACACCCATACCTCCCCCCCCCACCCACCCCCAAAATAAAATCTAAACCGCAATCCTTTGTTTAATTTTACACAAAATGGCGCGAGATAATCGGGAAAAAGAGTAT
>JADBJO010017612.1:30000-37218 GCA_016801955.1 Conus betulinus | reverse complement strand
TTGTATGTCTGCAACTAGTCACAAGTGAGTACATTTAAACGATTAGCTATCTGATAATATGATCACATGCCAACCACGCATATCTACATTCATCCTATCATGGATCCACCTATTAGTGCAAACTTCTTCATACAGTTTACGTGAAAAATGGAATAGACACAATACCACAAACACAGACCACAGAAAAACAGACTCTCTCTCTCTCTCTCCCTCTCTCCTCCCCGGGGGTCCACTCTACCGCCACTCCCCTTCTCTCGTCTCCTGCCCCCGTTCGTCTCTGGCAAGGCTCCTCTCGGAAAAAAATAACGTCTCCGCTCAGACTCCCCTCCTCGTCCTCCCGCGACCGTTCCTCCCTCTCTCTCCTCTCACGGCCTCCACAATCCATCTCTCCCGATCTCTCTGAAGTCCCACAACACGATCGTCCGTCGGGGTGGCCCCCACCTCGGGCTCTCGCCCTCCATCGAGGTCTCTCCCTCTCTCTCTCCTCCTCCTCTCTCTCACCACACATGTCGCACACACAAGCGACCACGGGATGTGCCAGTGGCAAGAGATTTTCAGAATGCAACAGACAGAAAGAAGGAGAAGGAAAGGGCGCTGGGGGGGTGTGGGGGGGGTGGGGCAGGTTGGAAATGACATTACAAGCACCACATGCCGTTGTATTGAATCTTCTGGAGTGCTGGACGGTGATGGAACAAGGCCAGGGGAATGGCATGGAAGGTGTAGATGTAAGGATGGGGAAACAAAGGGAAAGAAGTTGTACAAAAAATGAACATGACTAACTTCAAAATACAAATGAATGAAAAGAAGATTGTAAAAGATTTAACTAAAGGAAAAATAGAATGAAACGATAAGAGGGTATGTGACGATACATGAGAAAACAGATCGGTCAGATCACGAGTTAGACACTGAGATCAAGGGTCCGCAGATATTTCCTCAAAACTGCATTAATATGATCAGGCTGACTAGATCCAGAAGCATGGGCAGCCGTTCAGCTACAACACCCATCAAAGAACAAGAAAACAGCGCCAAGAGAGTTGACAACTTGGAAAAGCGCCATGAAGAAGAAGCTGATCCGATCAGCGCGCAAAGCTGCCCAGCGCGTACGTGAGGAGGACAAGGGAGATGCCAGGGAAAATCGACACAGCTCTACATCAGACACAGTGAGTGTGATCGATGAAATGAAAAATATGATAATCGGTCTATGTAATCGTGTGTCAAGCCTGGAAAACACGATACACGAACAAAAAAAAAATGATTGAAAATATGACTGCATCTAGAGTTGTCATGACAACAACAGTTTCGGACGATCAGACTCAAACAGATAATCCTACCTGTCCCACGTACGCTGACGTCGCAAAATCGATCTCTACTGCCCCACAAACACCCCTGGCGACAAAAGAAAACAAAGACAGAACAAAAGAGAAAGAAAAATCTAAAGCAAAAGAGGCTTGGAAAAGAACTTCAGAATAATGACGTCAATGATTCACATGACGTAAACCAGCAGGAAAAAAGAAAACAGAATTCTATTAGGGCTAGATCAAAACAGAAAGAAGAAAAACAAAATTTACCTGTAGTTGCCATGTTCCACACGACTCAGTTATGAAAGGAATGAATGGGAGAAGACTGGGCCGCTCGTATGGCTTTGAAACAACGGCTTGCAAAGCTTATAGGACTGAAGACCTTCCGTTGATGCTTCAGAAACTTCCATCCTCTGACAAAAAGCCAGCTGACGCAGTGGTCATCCATTGCGGACTAAATGACATTCAGAGGAAGGATCGGGGACTTCGCCACTACTCGGGGACTCTCACCCTGAAGTTAAGGTAATTGTCAGCAAACTCGCACCGGTCAAAGATTTCGAACTCAACACGAAAGGAGAGCTATTTAATGCCTTGACAACAACAGAGCTGTTCAATATCAAAAACGTATCATTTGTCTCTCACACTCCCAACCTGCATCCTAGCAGCCAGACACACAGAGACGGCATCCACCCAACACCTAGGGGGTCAAGTGTTCTTGCAGCAAACGTTGTACGGCACGTCAGGGAACTGTTCTGGGAGAAACCAAAGAAGACTGCCAGACTGCGGAAGCAGAAGCATCCCAGAAACTATCAAGACTTCAGAGGTCACCAGCCCTTCCCTGGAACCAGAGGTCCCTGGTGGAACATGTTTGATGTCCTTTGCCCAGAGTGGTTCTTAAATCAACAACTTAGAGACCTCTAGTGCAGTTTTTGAGGAAATTTCAATTTGGGTTGTATTGTAAACTCAGATTTCTTTGCACCTTGCTTTTGTGTGTGTTTATTTCCATTTCAGCACAATTGCAGCAGAGAAAATATCAGGACAAACATGATATGAATCTCAAGGAGGGATTGGAGTTAATCGGTCTAATCAGGAGAACACGAGAGTCTTACAGAGAAAATAGGCCACAGCTGCAGCAGACTCTCGATCTTACAAAAAAACAATAAAATGTTTGTTTCGTTTTGTTTTTTATAATGAAAAAAAAGGAAGTAAATACTTTTTTTTTTTTTTTTTGTAATGAAATAAAAGAAAGTCATTCTAATGTATGCTCCTTAATCTGGTTTGGTATTCATTAGCACATGCTTCGCCTCCCGTGAGATCTTTGTTTGCTTGCTTGTTTGTTCTTTGTTTGCTTTGGCTCTTTTCTTTGTTCCCTTGCTATTATTGTCTGTCCTCTTGTGAAGGCCTCTTCTGTTATTGCACTCAATAGTCTTATCTGAATTTTGTTTCCCCCCCCCAAGATTCTTTTCTCTGCTGTCTCCCACCCCCCTTCCTTTGTTTCACTTTCTTGCAAGCCTCCCATTTCCCTCCCACTCCCCTTTCACACACACGTCCTTCCGTCTTACAAGCCACAAGATTTTCACCCCATGCACTGCTTGCTCCTTGTCAATCATTCATTTCTGTCAAACTCTCCTTGTTTTGTATATTCTCCTTTATTTTATTTTCTTCTTTTTTATCATCCGCCTTATTCAGAGGAAACATCTTTCTTTGCTTTACCATTTTGAACAAGTTATTTACGCGATTTTAAATCGATATTACTCTAACAATTTAAGACAGCTGCAACAAGAAAAGAAACCTATGTGCTGATTGTTGTGATCTTGGGAGGATTGTTTTTGTGCATTTGGGATATATATACATATATATTTATATATATATATATATATATATATATATATATATATAATTATAAACAAAGCTTGCTCTTATGTCTTAAATTGTAGAAATAGAGGGGTGATAAGCCTTCATATCTGCAGTGGTAGATGATTCTGCCTAACTGACGGTATGTGCTTGAGTACTCTATGTACTATGTGCTTTACTGAGTACTATGTGCTTTACTCAAGCACATACTGTCAGGCAGAATCATCTACCACTGCAGATATGAAGGCTTATCACCCCTCTATTTCTACAATATAAGACATAAGAGCAAGCTTTGTTTATAATTCAATATTTCCTGCAGTCATTGCAACACCAAGCTGCTCTGTAAGTTGCTGGAATGGTGCTCGGTACTTATCCTTTGGAATTTATTAGTTTATATATATATATATATATATATATATATATATATATATATATATATTTTTTTTTTTTTTTTTTTTTTTTTTTTTTTTTTTTTTTTTTTTTTTTTTTTGTCCCAACCTCTGCGTCACCTCAGAGGCAGTGCATGCACGCCGCTCATTCCGACACGCCGTCCACAGCCACAGCCCGGTCAGCTCCGCCGCAGCCCCGGCACTGGCAATCCACAGGGAGCAGTCAATGTCATGTCGTCAAGGGGCAACCCACCGGAGGAGACACTGCACTGCTGCCGAGTCACTTCTGTGGTGTTCGGTGGCGCCTGTTCTGATCTAATATACGCAGGACACCACCTACTAGCCCCCCACTGACGACAATAATTGCATAGTCGCGGAGCCGGCGTGAGTGAGTTCTCCCTCCAAAGGGCGCCACCACGTCCGTCCAACGACAGCCCCCATGGACTCGCCGATCGCCGATACCGGTGACTCCGACGGAACCAAACCAAGGCCACAGACGTGGAGAGGACATCGAAATTGAGGTCACCATGAGAGCAGGGCATGAAGGGCCACGGAATTTGAGACATTTCTTTGAATGCTAATCGATGAGAATGAGGATGATTAAGATGGTGCTACGGATTTCCATTTCGGTCTGAGACTACATGACAGGGCTGTACTCTACGCTTCCTTTCATAATATATCCCGCGGCGTCAACCAGGCCCGAGAGATACCAGGCACCTGCAGTGTTGGTCATGAAATTTGAGCAACACTCTCAGAAACGCATCCATTAAGTGGATGAAACTCGACTGTGTGGTCCCAGTCTTCCCAGCTGAGTCCGCAGCAAACTCAACTCTGGGTAGGAGCCGGTCGGGGCAGAAAAACCCAAATGACTCTGATGGGATTCGAACCCACGACCTCCCAGCTGGAAGTCCGCGGCGCCAACCACTTCGCTACGTTACGGCGGCTGGTTGCATTTGGGATATTGATTATTGGTAAAGGTGGAAGGAGATTATCTGTCAAAATGTTAATAGTCTGTGGGGAACTTTTTATCTGTTGGTTGTATTTTATTTATTTGTGTGTGTGTGTGTGTGTGTGTGTGTGTGTGTGTGTGTGTGTGTGTGTGTGTGTGTGTGTGTGTGTTCTTTTTTTGTTTTTTTTTTTTGAGGGGGTGGGTGGAGGGTTCTGATTTTTTTTTCTCTTCCCGACTTTTTTTCTTTGATGACAATCCACTGCTCCCCCTTTATTTCCCTATCATGCAAAGTCTCCTTTTTCCCCCTTCTACCTTTCCGTTCCAATCGTTCCATCCATCACTTCATGAGATTTGAGACATTAGATACGTGCTCCTTGTAACTCCATTTTCTTTCAAATGTTCCTTCTTCGATTTTCTTTTTCTGCTGTATACAAAGAAAGAATCTTCTGCACCGATGTTTTGAACATATACATTAACCCGCGTTTAAATCAATATTGCTCTAATGATTTAAGACGATTTTGACAAGCTGGGATACCTTCGTGATGATTGTGATCATTGAAATATTGTTTTGTGCCCTTTAAGATGTTCAATGTTTGTAACGCTATAAAGAATATCTGTCGACAATTCACTTGTCTGTTTTGGATTGCATTTTGAATGGAATTGTCTTTGCGCCTTTTTGTGCACTGGTTCTTATTTGGGCATAACTGCAACAAAGCAAATAGAGGGAACGAGCAAAGGGTGGAATATCTGAACAAGGATTTGTGTTTGATCTGCCCAGTCAGAGAAACACCAGAAAGTTACAGCCAACGTTTTAGATATAAATCGTTTGTAATGCTCGAAGGCGACTATCTGTCGACAGCTTGTTTGTGTTTTGATTGTATTTCAAATACTCGTTACTTTGCACCTTGATTTTGTCCGTTTGTTCGTATTACTTCGGACCTGCATTTAGGAAGATAACAGAAGAGAGGATGCAGTCACATAGGAGGCAAATAGCGGGACAAGCAAAGGGCGGGATTTCTGAAGGCGGGATTTGGGTGTGATCCGCCCAGTCAGTGAACACCAGAAAGTTACATCCAAAGTTGATAACACGGCCGCAGCAGACCCTCTACATCTAAGACAAACCATACAAAAAGAAATAGAGGGAAAAAAGCCGATAGACAGAGAAAAAAAAAAAAAGGGGAAAATCTGATCCATTAAGATACGAGAAAAAAAAATCGAGCTCCCTAATTTAGTTTGTCATCCGTTGCCATATGTCTTGCTTCTCGTAGGATCTTTGTTTCTTTCTTTCTTTCTCTTTTTGTTCTTTATTTGCTTTCTTTCTTTTGTGTGTTCTTGGTATTCTTTTCCTAGTGCTGCCCTCCCATTAACTGTACTTGTTTTTTTTTTTTCCCCTTCTGGATTCTGTTCTCTGATCCCACATCACTACCAGACCCCTGGCTTTCCTTTCCTGCAAGTTTACTCTTTCCATCCAACATCCCCACACACATGTTACCCCCCCCCCCCCCCCCCCCCCCCCCCCCCCCACACCCCCCCCCCCACCCCCCCCCCGACCACATGTGTCATACATTTCCTTCCGTCCATCGCTCCACACGGTTCTATTTATTCACTACATGCTCCTTGCAATAACACTCCCGTCAGTCTTTCCCTCTTTTTCTTAATCTGTTTATCGCCTGCTGCACACACAAAATCTTAAGCATTACTATTTTGAACGTATTTACTCACGTGAGTTTCAAATCGATATTACTCTGACGATTTCCGTCAGCTGTAAAACTCGAACAAGACTGTCTGTCGTCAATAAACATGTCTGTTTGGATTCTGTTTAAGTAAACATTACTTTGCACCTTGCTTTTTTTCTGTTTATTTCTGTTTGGGCATATTCGCAGCAGGGAAACTTTCAGGACGTACAGAGGAATCACATTTCAGGGACGGATTGGAATCTGATCTGCCCGAACAGGAGATCACTCGAGTTTTACTCACAGTAAATAGATTGCATGGATGTAGCTGACTCTTACGATCTTACACAAAACGATAAGGACATGAATGAATAACGAACAAATATATACTGGGGTTTTTTTTTTGTTTGTTTGTTTTTTATAAATAGAATAAACGAACAAGTCATTCAGACGCATGCTCCTTAATCAGGTGTATCATCATTGCCACATGGCTCGCCTCTTGCTGGGTCTTTCTTTTGCCTCTTTCTTTGTTGTTTATTTGCATTAGCCTTTTTTTCTTACATTACTTTTCTCCTGTGTGTCTTCTTGGGTTTTTTTCTGGTCTTCCATTCAGTAATTTTGTCTGAATTTTATTTCTTCCATATTCTTTTATTTTTCTTATCCAGATTAACTGGGTGCCCCCACCCCTCACATACCCACCCCTTTTCCCTCCTATGTTTCACTTCCTGCAAACCTCCCCTTTCTCTCCGGCTTCCCATGTACACATGTCTTTCCGTCTTTCACTCCATGAGATTTTCATTCGTTCACTGCGTGCTCCTTGCCGACCCCCGTTTTCTTCCACGCTTTCCTCGTTTGAGTCCTTCCTTTTACTCTTCTTTCGTCTGCTGTATGCAAAGGAAGGATTTTTTTTTCATTAGCATTTTTGAAAACAAAAAAAAAATCATTAACGCGAATGCAGATCGAAAATACTCTAACGAATTAAGACAGGTGGAAGGAAAAAGAAGCCGAGGTGCTGTGTGTGATCTTTGGAGTATCGTTTCGTGCATTTTGTTTTA
>JADBJO010017612.1:15000-17500 GCA_016801955.1 Conus betulinus | reverse complement strand
TTTGTTTTTAAAACAAACTTTTGGATAGGATTTTAGAATATGTATTTTAAAGAGTTGTGTGAAAATGAAAAGACTTGTGAGTAGATTTTAACGTGGTGACAGCCCTGATATGGGCCAATGCGGTCGGCTGTGCTATAAGCAACATTATCTTATCTTATCTTCTCTCTCTCTCTCTCTCTCTCTCTCTCTCTCTCTCTCTCTCTCTCTCTCTCTCTCTCTCTCGACGACAGCGTCTTCGTCCTATATGTCCATGCCTTAACCTAAACGTCGTTGGACATTGCTGATTTCGTCACTGCTTCTTATCTTCTTTAAAACGCTTTTTTTTAGCACACCATTCCAACATTCAAATGCACCATACCCCCCCCCCCCCTCCCCTCCCCCTATGTCTCACCACCAGTATTCCTCAGTGAAGAATCTAAATCCGGCCGTCACGTGGGTCCCCGCCCAAAGTCGATCCATCATTGACGCTGAGTCAGGATGACGGTGCTCATTAGTGCCACTGCAGATTCATCATTCTGTGGGACACCGCCAACCAGTGCTGCTGCTGGCCAATGGAAATGGCTTAATCATGGAGCCAGACAGAATGAGCGATCCCCTGTCTAGAGAGCAGTCTGACAAGATGTCGGTGAGTCCCCTACGATGGCTAGCTCCGCTGTATGTGGATAAACACTGAACAGTCCTCCAACGCTTTCTTTTGTTCTGCTAACAGACTGGTCGACAATATCCACAAACCAGTACCCACCGTATATAATAGACTAGCCACAAGAGACAGTGCAAACCTCAGATTAAGTGAAGCTGTTCTCATGCTTTAATTCAACTAGAAGTTAAGATCCCATTCATAATCTCAAACTTTTTGATCTAAAGTCACTATAAGAGTGGTTTCTTCTTTTCACCACATTCCATCTCTCTCTCTCTCTATCTCTCTCTCTCTCTCTCTCTCTATCATCTCTCCTTCCTCTCTCTCTCTCTCTCTCTCTCCGAGAGATCTCCGAGAGGATCAGGAGACAGAGATCGAGAGAGGACGAGAGGAGGGGGGGGAGAAGAGAGATGAGAATCAGAGACAGAGAGAGAGAGAGAGAGGAGAGAGAGAGAGAAGAGAGGAGAGAGGGAGAGGAGAGAGAGAGAAGAGAGAGAGAGAGAGTGGTGAGGGTTCGCAAGATGATATGAAAAACCATCTGCGCTGATTCATAATGAACATGGTGATGTGAAACGTTTACTGGAAAGTCAACAAAAACTTCTGCGGAGTAGGGGAGAGAGTCTGGATATTTGCGGTAGTATGATCGTCACATTGAGAATCTACAAAAGAAAAGAAAAAAAAAAAGCAGTAGATAAATGAACAGATTACCAAATTATTCTTATAACAAAATAACCAGTGTATACAATTTTCATATATGACTCAAACAGACTTGGCTTTCGTTCATTTTTCAGTCTGATATATAAAATACATAAGTCAACCACTGACAATGGAGAATAGTCTTGCCTTGGAGTAAGTGTAATTTGAAGTGCAAGAGAAGTCCAGCTGAAGAGCGCATGGACAATAAGTGACCACACAGCAGGGAATGAAGGGCATTGCACCGCATGGTCACAGACCTCACACTGGATTCCAGCTGACCTGGGCTATTGTTTGCCTCCCAACCGGCCAGTGCAGATTTAGATCAGAACATTGAACTATACTGTTCCAGAAACTAGCCAGCGCCGTTCTAAATATCAGTCTCGCTTTGTTCCAGGTAACAAAGTACCTTTGTTCCGGGGTACCCAAATGCCTTTGTACCTGATAACAAAGTACTACCTTTGTTCCGGGTAACCAAATGCCTTTGTACCTGATGACAAAGTACATTTGTTCCATATATAAACATTCCCCCTTTTTTTGCAGATGCCAGACTGGCTTTTTTCTGGACAGTATCTTTTATTTACAGTGGTTCTGTTTCTTCATATTACAGCGGCTCGTTTCTTCATAATACAGCGGCTCTGTTTCTTCATATTACAGCGGCTCTGTTTCTCCATAATACAGCGGGCTCTGTTTCTCCATAATACAGCGGCTCTGTTTCTCCATATTACAGCGGCTCTTGTTTCTTCATATTACAGCGGCTCTGTCTTCATATTACAGCGGCTCTGTTTCTTCATATTACAGCGGCTCTGTTTCTTCATATTACAGCGGCTCTGTTTCTTCATAATACAGCGGCTCTGTTTCTATTACAGCGGCTCTGTTTCTTCCATTTACAGCGGCTCGTTTCTTCATATTACAGCTCTGTTTCTTCATATTACAGCGGCTCTGTTTCTCCATATTACAGCGGCTCTGTTTCTCCATATTACAGCGGCTCTGTTTCTCCTTCATATTACAGCGGCTCTGTTTCTCCATATATTACAGCGGCTCTGTTTCTCCATATTACAGCGGCTTGTTTCTCCATATTACAGCGGCTCTGTTTCCCCATATTACAGCGGCTCTGTTTCTCCATATTACAGCGGCTCTGTTTCTTCATATTACAGCGGCTCTGTTTCT
>JADBJO010017612.1:0-7500 GCA_016801955.1 Conus betulinus | reverse complement strand
TTTCACTAAATTGAAAAGTGAAGAGTATTTTTTAAAAACACTGCACAATGGTGTTTTCTTCAGTACACCAAAAATTAGGGCAAACCAATAAAGCGTCGTGCCTTATCAGTAGGGACCAACTGTACACACCACATGCTCGCAGGCTTAAGGGGAAGAAGATGCTGGTTCTCCTATTCATTGTTGGTGTGTTTCATTTGATACGCATCTAGACTGTCTGAATGTTCTCATTATCCTATCTTGATGTTCATCATATTTCACTATGGGTAAGAAGGAACAACCAAAAACTCTGAGATAGTGGAGAGAGTGTGTGGGTGGGGTGTGGTGTGCGGTTGTGTTGGGTGTGTGTAGTGTGCGTGCGTGCTGTGAGTGCAGCGATTGGCTGGTCTATGCGTTGTGTGTGTGTGAAATGTGTGTGTGTGTGTGTCGTGTGTGTGTGTGTTGTGTGTGTTGTGTGTGGTGGTGTGGTGTGTGTGTGTGTGTGTAGTGTGTGTGTGCCGATTTCACGAAAACCGCCTCAAGGAAATGCTGGCAGGCTTAGTTGATTCTGTACTCCATTAGGCACAACGGGCTACACTGCAACGCGAATCTGCGTTCGGGAACATAGATTATGTGTTTACAGAGAGCAAATACCAAGACAACAAGGAACATATGGAAGTTATCTTATAAAGTGTGTCTATTAAGTAAATTATTGCAAAATTTAAGATTTACTAATGCATTCAATGAATCTTCGTTCAACTTCGGTCTCAGAACGTGCATGGACAACGTACAGTAGCATAGTACACAGCACATAATGTAGGTTCCTGTAAGTTCCTGTAGAACCCCCTCAGAATATTTCATACGCCGCAGGCTGGCGTCGCTATCTTCGCTCTCTCTCGTCTCAAGCTCTCCATCTTCGGGAAGATCAGAGGACTCCTCTCTCTCTCTCGCTATCTCTCTTCTCTCTCTCTCTGGGTCGTGCGTAGTCCTCTCTCTCAAACTAGATCTCAACTACCCAACACCCGCCCAACGCATATACAGACCGACCACACACAACACGCCACTGCAAGCCACAAGCACGCACACATCCACGCCACGCACGTCATGCAACGCACTCACGCACTTCACGCACCTCACGCACTGTCACACACAAGGGCACACCAACTACCACACACACACACCACAACACAGCCAAACACACACACACACACACTACACCCTACGAACCGAGCCGCACGCAGTCCCGCACGCACACGCACGGCTAGCAGCACTGCAAGCACGCACACACACACACACCACAAACAACACACAACACACCACACACCACACACAAGTCCGCCACACACACACGTCCTCAATATTAACACCCCTCTTTAAATTAGGACTGATCCAGAGAAATAAATACCCCACCCACAACACACACACACACACATATGACCCACGAACAGCATGGAGACGCACGCACGCACACACACACACACAAACAACACACCCACACACACACACACACACACACATCACCACAGTCACACACACACAGCACCACACAAACGCATGGGCGCACGCACGCACGCCACGCACAGCACGCACGCAACGCAAACACACACACCACACACATCACACACACACACACACACAACACAACCCCGCACACACACACACACACACACAACCAACACACACACACAAACACACACACACACACACACACACGGCCATCGTCCGGCCGTCAAATATAAACACCCCTAAAGTAACGACTTGATCCAGGCAAAACTAACTGTAAAATGCATAGTTCGTCTTCTAGCATTATTCGCATTTAGTCAGAACCCTCGGTATGCTAAAATGCGAACGTGACTGTTCCACTGAAAGCTAGATAGAATTTCTTCGTGAGGGAATCCCAAAGAGGATTGTTCATTCATCTTTTTTTCACGATTTTTTTTTTGTCCAGTCTCGACACAGAGATTTGATGCAATGCCAAAGCGAAACGAAAAAAAAAAAAATAAAAAAATTAAAAAAAAAAACGTTAACCCACAACATATGGCATCATGGCGCATCTGCTGTCGAATGGAATGAGAAGGGCGCACAAGCTTTCACACAATACCATTGCGTTCAGGTTTCTTGTGTAATTGGACTAAGGAGCCGTTATCGGAATGGTGTAGTGGATAACATTGTTTGAGGTGGGGGGAGAGGGGGCTGAAGGTTGGGGGCATGTGTGGAAAAATTGAATTCTCATGAGTAGGATGAACGTCAGACAAGGTCTGTGATCCATCATGACTATCTCGATTCGGACTTTTTACCTCAACAGGTCCCTAAACGGGATGCCACAGAGTTGGTCAAACGATAAACTCTGGATGTCATTCTTGTCCTTGAGCGGCGAAACTCCTCCTTTCGTTGAAAGGGTACTGGCGTGAAGGTTTCTGAGGGTTGCGAAGAAGATGGTTTTGCGATGTAGTCTCGTTTTCTCTTTCTGGCTGTCACCCAGTCTTTAATAAGGGTAAGATAGGGAGTTCCGAGGAAGATGTATGACCGTCCGATCTAACCGTTTTGAACAAACACACAGAAAAACGCGAAAAACCGAAAACAAAACAACAAAAACGTTCGGTTGAGGGCAGTTTGTTGCTGATTAAAAGTTTTGAGCTCTCACCGTGATCTCCTTTCTCTTTGAAGGCACTTTGTTAAGGACAACAAAAAAATGTATTCGTTCCGGTGTGGTTTTCGGTGTTCGTTCACGTTGCTGTCGTTCGTGCACTTCGCATCTTGTGTTGTGTGTATGTGTTTTTTGTGTGTGTGGTGTTTGTGTGTGTGGTGTGTGTGTGTGGTTGGTGTGTGTGTGTGTGGTGTTGTGTGTGTGTGGGGTGTGTTTGAGAGAGGGAGGTTGAGAGAGTGGACCAGAGAAGAGAGAGAGGAGCGCGCACATACGTGTGTGTGTAGTTATGTGCGTTGCGTGCGTGTGCGTATCGCGGCGCGTTTGCGCGCGCGCGCGTGCGCGTGTTTGTGTGTGTATGGGTGTGTGTGTTTTGTGTGTGTGTGTGTGTGTGTGTGTGTTGTGTGGTGTGTGTGCCTGTGTGTGCTGTGTTCTGTGTCTGTGCCCTGGAGGTCTGTGTCTGGTGTGGTCCTGATTGTCTATTGCGTATGCAGAAATTTATTATTACGGGTCATGTACAGTCACTTTGGTCAGTAGTCCATCTCTCAATCCCACTCTCTCTCTCTCTCGTCTCGCTCTCTCTCTCTCCTCTCTCTCTCTCTCCTCCTCCTCTCGCTCTCTTCTCTCGCTCCTCGTGTGTGGTGTGTGTGGGTGTTGGGTGGTGTGATGTGCGCTCGCGCGTGCGCACTAGTGTTATATGTATGTGAGAATAGTGGCTGAACTCAGGTGGGTTGATGATGTGGTGTGTGATGTGGTTGTGTGTGATGGTGTTTTGTGTGTGTGTGTGTGTGGGGTGACCTGAATTATAACAGTGTATTAAGCCGAGTCAAATATCTAGGCTAGTCAATGGTAGAAAAAGAATTGAAATTTAACTGCTCCACGATTAAATTCAGTTTCTACAAACAATACTGGCATTTCGGTGGGTTTTGGGTTGGGCGGGGGGGGAGACCTGGCTGCCTCCCAAAATATTGATGATATAGAGAATAGGCACAGACCCTTGTCCTGCCGTGAAGAAAATCGAATTAATTTTCCTCCTATCTAGCTCATCCAATTTCCGCTTCTTTCCCCCATTCCTCATTAGATTAAATCTGTAATTTTTCAACATATATATGTGTATAGCATATAGAGAAGAAACATTTGGGAAGGTAAAGAATGTACGTCAGTTAGTGGAGGTCGTGTTGAGGAAGGGGGTCGTTTTGGTAGGTATTCTGGTTTTGTGTCTAGTATTGAACGTCAAAGAGGCTTTATCCTGTCTTGGCCTTCTTTTTTTTGACTCGAGCTCAAGTCCCCCTGACGCGGATTCGGCCATTACACTGGATTCGTTTTTCTTGAGAGGAAACTCGTCTTTCATTTGAAGTGTCCTTGTCCCTGCTGGTTTCTTCAGGCAGACGAAGAGAGACCTATCTCTCAACCTGTACGATATGCGTTAAAGACTCTTAATATTTCGGTTTTGAACTTTCAGGATGTCGTCTGACTGGAACTTGGGTGCTAAGTGAGATTCTCAACATTAGACTACTGTGAGTACTGTCGTGGGCAGTTTAATCTTTGGGTATTGTGATGGCAATGTGTGGGTTTTGTTTGTGTAGGGTGGTGTGTTGTGGTGTGTTCGTGTGTGTTGTGATTGGTGATTGTGTTATGTGTTTGCGTGGGGGGGCGGTGGGGTGGAGAAAGAGTACAGGAGAGAGAGAGAGAGAAGAGAGAGAGAGCGCACATGCGTGTGTGTGGTTGTGTGTGTGTGTTGTGTGTGTGTTGGTGTGTGTTGTGTGTGTGTTAGTGTGTGTGTGTGTTGTGTGTGGTGAGCGCGCACGTGGGTGTGTCAGTGTTGTAGTGCATTGGTTGGGTTTGTGGGTTGTGTGATGCTGTTGTGTGTGTGTGTGTGTGTGTGTGTGTTTGTGTGTGTGGGCGTGCGTTCGTGTGCGTGCGTGTGTGTTGTGTGTGTGTTGTGTGTGTGTGTGGTGTGTGTGGTGTGTGTGTGTGTGGTGTGTCCCGTGCCCAATCGCGGCCTCATGGTTACTTTACATCGTCATCCTATCTGCAAATTAGAATCCTATTTCATTATACGGAGAGGGATCGAATTTGTTCTTATTCAGCCATCTTCTGATGTCTGTCCTTTCAACTAGATACGACCCTTATCAGTCTGTAAAAGAGGGACCATTGGGCCCCGTTTATCTTCGGATGGTTCCCGTGCACGGAGGGGACCCAGCTTCCAGTAGTTGCTGACTTCCACTGGTGATATCAATTGCTCTTGTGCATAATACGAAGAACGAATATCGGTTTGACGAAACTAGAGCGGTGTCAGCAAAAAAAAAATCTAGGCTTTCTATCACGTGTACGTAGGTCTGTGAGATCAGTGTGTTTTATTCTTCATACGGGTATGGACACGAGATCCTGTGTCATGGTACATTCTCCCAGTATACATAGTTAAAGTTTGTTTGCAGGAGTTTGGTGTGTAGGTTACAGGTGTGACTTGGAACGATAGTCACTTGCTCTGTATTCTACCAACGAAGATAATGCAAGATGCAGCTGTGCCCTGCGAGTTGGACGTATCTTGTGGGTGTTCCAGAGCCATTGATTTGGGTGCGTTGCAAGCCCCTTGCCATATGCGTGGGAGGATTTAGCAGACAGACGTGCAGGAAAAACAGGGGGTTAGGAGTTTTTTTGATGGTGAGTGAAGATATATTATGCCTATAACTTGCCCTGTGCAAGGCGATGCAAATAATTAACTCCTTGAAATAGGGATCTTGTAGACTTTAGACTACAATTGGGTGGTGGTTGCGCTCCTGGTTGGTTTGAGCACACCTCTCTCCTTACTCATCGATGATCGATAGATGATGTATGAAATGATGTCTGATTGAGGATGATGTATTGATGATGATTCGAGGCTGCATGGCTGTGGGCGTCGACATTACGGCTCGCGTGCGCATCCACTCACCCACACCCAACACACACACCCACCCCCAGCCCTATCAGAACAAAGAGACTTTATACGCGCCTTAACACCGGTACACTTCACACAACTTCTGCGATCGGTCCGGCAGCTCCACGACGAGCTGCGTGTTACAACACATCACACACACGTAACCCAAACACGAGCTGATTCACCTGAAAGTCAGCACGCCAAACGGCATGCCAGTTCGTGAAATGCTACTTGTCAACGCACAACTTAGCACCACACCACACACGATTGGTCACCCACACACTAGTCAACACACACACACACATGCCCACTTCACTGAACACACACACACACACACACGCACGCAAACCCCACACACAGTCTATTCTGTTTAGGGATACACGACCCTTCAACATGTTCACACACACACACTAACGCACACTACACACGCCATACTACTCCTCGCACACACCACACACTACACCACACACACAACACACACACGCACGCTACACAGCAGTCGCCGGACACTCTCGAGCGGCACGCACGCACTCACGCAACTAGACCACAGAGCCATGAGCTATATGAGCTTCTTCTCACATCGCCAAGTTTGTTCAGTAAGTTGTTTTGTCTTTTATTTCTTTTCTTTTTTTTTTCTTTTGCTTTTGTTCGATTTCTTTTTGTGTGGCGGGTTGTGTGGTTTGTTGTTGTTTTTTTGGTTTTGGTGTTTGGTGTTTTTCTACTACACCAGACCTAGGAGACACTTGTGGGCGACCAGGGCCTCGAAAGACGGGGACCATGCTCCAAAACAGTTAAAATGGTTTGGAGGCATGGACGCTGGTCACCTGTGCCACCATGAAGCAAAAGTTCAGTTGTGGCAACAGCTCAAAGTCGGCAAAAGACCATGCCAAGATTTGTGCCAGTAAACTTAGCAAATCACACAACAAGCCGCTGTCACCCGATAGCGAGTTCACGTGAGATGACGTCGTGTCTGCTCTTGTCATGTCTTTTGATCGGTAACTGCTTGAGGGGGGTGGCGCTGTTGTGGGGCGTGGCGGGTGTGGGGGGGGCGGGGGAGTGTGGGGGGGTGGAAGGGTTTTGGCTCGTGGGTGGGGGTGTGGGGGTGTGGGGAGTGGGTTTGGTGGGGTTGAGAGGTGCCTGGGGTGGCGGCGTGGGGGAGGGAGTGTGGGGGGTGGGGGCGCTTTGTGGATTGTGTGGGGTGGGGTTGGGATTAGGGTAAGGTGGACGTTTAGGGAGAGCACAGAAACAACCCCATGTGCAAGTGTCGTAGCATATTCTTTTTTTGTTATTTCATCTACTCTTCTTGATCTGTGGATGTTGGTGGTGTCTAAGTTTTTTTTATAAGCACAGAGAATCTTGCCACGCTTAGTCCTTCCTCGACACAACGGCTTTTTTTTTTCCCTTTTTTCTTGCATAGTTGTAGAAGGCCTATATTGTCTCAGATGTATATATTTCTTACTAGATGTACATTTGAGACAATAGATGACTAAGTACAAATAGCATTTGGACCTAACATCACAGTAGGGAGAGAACGACCCAATGAAAACATTCATTCTCTTTTGGCGAGACCTCTACACATTCGTCAAGAACAGACACAACGTAATCCGTCACTCTACGAATCAATAGCTCAAACTGGATTACCTACATTCAATCCTCCACAAATATTATGTTTTCAAGGCACACACACACCACACACTCACACACACACACACACAACAACCACACACACGCACGCACTTGCACGCACTCACGCACGCCACGCACGCACGCCGCACGCACGCGACGCACAACACACACACACGAGTGTTTAGGGAGCCCAGCTCACAAAACATGCTCTTGAGATAATGAAACCATAACCAGAATTTCCACACGTTTAAAACATGAAATACTTGAGATGTCCGAGCGCTATATTGAGAACACACCGCAAGACCCAATGACTGTAAAAAAGCAAACAGCAAAAACA
>JADBJO010017611.1:24386-31886 GCA_016801955.1 Conus betulinus | reverse complement strand
ATATCTTGTTTCATTAGATATTAGTCACATCCTGCTCTGTTCCCTTCCCGCATTTCTCTCTCTCTCTCTCTCTCTCTCTCTCTCTCTCTCTCTCTCTCTCTCTCTCTCTCTCTCTCTCCCTGTATGTATGTATGTATGATATATGTATATATATATATATATATATATATATATATATATATATATATATATATATATATTGAAAGTAGATAGCAATCCAAAGAAACAAGTTTTTGGAAAATCCCAAGAAACAAGTTTAACATGTCCCCATTTTCGGCTTTAATTGCCTTCTTCAGGGGGTGCAGACTGCCAAAGTAAAAACGCTCTCATCTTTCACTCTCAGTCCTTAAGCATGAATCACAAATGTGTGCGGTTAAAAAAAAAAGGCACACTCCTCAAAATGATTTTTACAAAAAAACAAACAAACAAACAAACAAACAAACACCACCAAAAAATGTGTATTAAACAGAACGTATCCATAGGGGAGCTCAAAAGTTGGGGAGGGAGGGGAAAGGGTGGGGCAAAGGGAGCGAGATGACAACAGCAGGTTGGCCATAATGTTTGCATTAGCCACACATTGACATATACAACGTGAGAGAGAGAGAGAGAGAGAGAGAGAGAGAGAGAGAGAGAGAGAGAGAGAGAGAGACCGCGAGAGAGAGAGAGAGAGAGGACGAGAGAGAGAGAGAGGAGAGAGAGAGAAAATGGAAATGGAAAGTTTATTTATGCATAGGCCATGAAGGGGTACATAACTTCTATACACAAATGCATAAATAACGACATATTTAGTATCTAATCAAGAAACCAGAACAGAACGCAACTTGAATGAGATAGAGAGAGAGAGAGAGAGAGAGAGAGAGAGAGAGAGAGAGAGAGAGAGAGAGAGAGAGAGAGAGAGAGTCATACTCTACGGGTCGTACACACACATGCACATCTGCCCAAAGTACACTTCACACATACACACATCACTCCTCTTACCCAAGGAGCGCCAAATAAATAAACACACACACAAGAAAGGTTTGTTTCTCTCCTTCTACGGGAGTACAAATACTATTAATCAAACACCAACACTTAGATAATTTCATTTATACCTCCACTCCACGAAGGAGGAAAAATAAACTGCTTCCCCTACAATCAAGGAATTCATAAATATAATGGGGATGAATTAGTATCTATCACCAGCAAAAGGGGGATATGTATCACATCATTCGTAAACATCAGGGGGGATGCATCAACATCCTTCCTTCGCATCAGGAGGAGACACATAAACATCATTCACTATCCCAGCCCAAAATACAAAGAGCGTCACTGTCTCCAGGATGGAAGTTCTGGGGGTGTCCTTCCCCACTCGTGTCTAATCAACGATTACTCTCCTTTAAGGAAATACTGGAACATCAGTTCCTTTCGGCCACGCCTTTAATATTTCTCACCCAAATGTTTCCACATTCAAAATTCCTCCACGTGAAAGTAGAGACACTGCTTCCATATTCCAGGTTTCTTTATAGGAGGATCAAACATAAATTTCACTTTCTGGTCACCCTCTTAACCTTGGGGAAGGCACACAGGGGACAGTCATCTCCGGGCTGAATAGGGCGTCGCCTTCTACAAACTCTCCTTCCTCTGGGGCTCGTTATGGAGAAGTGGCCCACTACCCGACCTGGGCTGGGGACATGGTCCAGCACCTTTGGGACCCCCCCCCAAGGCCCTAGGTCCGTGGCCTGTGCGAGACAGCCAATCTCTAACGCGACGCAGCCTCGCTCTGGCCTCAGTCCAAGCAAACCATCAGGCTCTCCAACTTCTCCTGCTGGCATGGAGCAAGTGATTATCAAATCCTAAAGGTAAATTCAATAGCGCGCGCAGTGCGCCTGACCACTACTCAAACAGGCCACAGCCAAGAGAATAGCGACGTGCATTTACAAGACACTTTTCATTTAAAACCACAAGGCCAGCCAACCTGTTATCTCAAAACCAATAGTTACATGCAAAACAACATGTGCACATTACAACCAACATAACATTGTGCACAGACAGAGAGAGAGAGAGAGAGAGAGAGAGAGAGAGAGAGAGAGACTCGTGACTCGTGACTTTAATGTGAGGCCATCAGCCTATTCACATGAGCACGCAACAAGAAATAAATCAAGTTTTATATAATTAGAACAAAAACTTACCATGACCGCAACAAAACATTCTTCATGACAGTATGCACATGCGGAACTCTACCCCAATTATGCACCAATGCTTCCCAGCACCTTCCTCCCCATGAACCCATGAACGTATATATATACCATCATTCCAAAACCCAGGACATGAATGCCGTTGACACCAGCATACAAAACACACGTTCCCCACTTCACTTCCCCCATCGTACTATCGCCCACATACACAGTGAAGACCCCTCTACACCCGCGTCATACGATTCTCCGGAAAGCCGTTCTATTTTAAGCATCTTTATGCAGATGACTAGAGAGAGAGAGAGAGAGAGAGAGAGAGAGAGAGAGAGAGCTCCACGTTCGGAGAAGGAGAAAAAGAACGAGTTGAACAAAGTGCCTGTTGCATAAGAATGAAGCGGAGGAGACCTAGCACGAGAAACACTGGTCACTGTTACAGTGTTGTAATCGATAAACATCAAAGTACACATGCTCACATACACCTAAACGCACGAGCGCTTGCCGTGGCATAAACGCGCGCACACACACACACACACACACACACACACGCACACACACACACACACACAGAGGACGGGGCGATGATAAGAATGTTTTAGCCAAGTGAGGGCGGAGGAGGGGAGGTGGGGTTAAGAGAGAGAGAGAGAGAGAGAGAGAGAGAGAGAGAGAGAGAGAGAGAACATACATACATACATTACATACAGACAGACAGGCAGACAGCCATACAGAGACAGAGACAAAGATAGACATACCAACAGACAGACAGATAGGCAGACAGACAGAGATAGAGATAGACAGAGAAAGTGACAGACACTGACACAATTTTATTGCCATTAGCAAAAGGCCCTGTTGGCATGGGGTATCATAAATCACATCTAGCAACAACTGTGCACAACAGCGACTGAAAAGGAAACCCATGCAAAAAAATTTCCCTTGTAATGTTAAAAACTCTCCCAAACTCTCCATACTCGTAACTTACAAAAATGGATCAGCGAATTAAGACTCATGCATCCACACGAACCCCTCCCTCCCCCCCCCCACGCCCCCCCCCCCCCTGCCCTCCCACACACACGCTCTCGCGCGCGCACGTGCGCACACACACACACACAATATACCAGTGATGTAGACTATCAGGTTACTGTAAGTGATAACTACTGAACCATGGCACCTGTAAGCAAGTGTAATCTTTTCCATTAGTTATATACTTTTTACGAAGAAAAGTGCTAGCTTCTGCAATATACTTCGCAAATTCTATTACAGTGTTTTCGTTTTTAAAATCGCCATTAAATCTCTTCTGTGAGTAACTGATTCATTGAAAATTTTACAACTTTTGCGGATATTGGCATATGCGGGACAATCAAACACAAAATGTACTTCATTCTCAACACTGTCCCTTTCTGTACACATTCGACAAAATCTGTAATTCGATTTCTCGAACCATTTTTGGTTTGCGTTAAGGCCGAGCGTTCTCGTTCGAAATTTTGCTACGCTATATTTGTGCCATTTATATGTTATAATTTTAAGATATTTCTCAGCTTCGAGATTACTTTTAAATGACAGAAACCGGTCGTATTTATCATTTCCATCCATGCCAGCATGCCAGTTTTGCTTATAAGTACAAATCAAACGGTCTTTGAATTCAGAAATAAATTTTACTTTGTTACCGACTCCTTGTGACAACTAAACTATGCCAAAACCATTCTCTGTCAAATTCTATCATGTAATGTCTGTCCAATCCTGTTATATCATGTCCTATCACATTCTGTCATATCATGTCCTATCCCACCCTGTGTCTCATCATGTCCTATCCCACCCTGTCAAATCATGTCCTATCCCACCCTGTCACATCATGTCCTGTTCTATCCCACCCTGTCATGTCCTGTCCTATCCCATCCCGTCATGTCCTGTCCTGTCCCATCCTGTCATGTCCTGTCCCATCCTATCATATCCTTCCCATCCTGTCCTGTCCCGCCCCATCATGTCCTGTCCTGTCCCATCCTGTCCTGTCCTGTCCTGTCCTGTCCTGTCCCATCCCTGTCATGTCATGTCCTGTCCCATCCTTCCTGTCCTGTCCCATCCTGTCATGTCCTGTCCCATCCCGTCCTGTCATGTCCTCCTGTCTTGTCCCATCCTGTCATAACATGTCCTGTCCCATCTTCTCATGTCCTGTCCTTCCCATCCTGTCATGCCATGTCCTGTCCCATCCTGTCCTTCCATCCTGTCATGTCCCATCCTGTCATGTCCCATCCTGTCATGTCCCATCCTGTCATGTCATCTTCTATCCCATCCTGTCATACCCAGCCCTATTCCTTTCTGTCATGACATGTCCTACCCTGTCCTGTCATGTCATGTCCCATCCTGTCAAATCATGTCCTGTCCCATCCTGTCATGTCATGTCCTGTCCCATCCTGCCATATTATGTCCTGTTCCACCCTGTCAAATCATGTCCTGTCCCATCCTGTCCTGTCCTGTCCTGTCCCATCCTGTCATATCATGTCCTGTCCCATCTTGTCATATCATGTCCTTTCCCATCCTGTTATATCATATCTATCCCATCCTGTCACGTCATGCCCTATCCCATCCCGTCATATAATGTCTTGTCCCATCCTGTCATGTCATGTTCTGTCCATCCTGTCATATCATGTCTTGTCCCATCCTGTCATGTCATATCCTGTCCCATCTTGTCAGGTCATGTTCCATCACATTCTGTCAGATCATGTACTATCCCATCTTGTCACGTTATGTCCTGTCCCATCCTATCGTGTCATGTCCCATCCTATCATGTCATATCATGTCCCATCCTGTCATGCCATGTCCTATCCCATCCTGTCATGTCATGCCCTGTCCCATCCTGTCATATCATGTCCTTCCCATCCTGTCATGTCATGTCTGTCATGTCATGTCATGTCATGTCATGTCATGTCATCATGTCATGTCCTGTCCTGTCATGTCATGTCCTGTCCCGTCCCATCCTGTCATGTCATGTCCTATCTCATCCTGTCATGCCATGGCCTATGACATCCTGTCATGTCATGTCCTGTCCCATCCTGTCATGTCAAGTCCTATACCATCCTGTTATATCTATCCTGTCCTATCCTGTCATATCATCTCCTATAACATCCTGTAATGTCATGTCTAATCCCATCTTGTCATGTCATGTCCTATCACATCTGTCATATCATGTCCTGTCCTCTTCTGTCATGTCATGTCTGTCATGTCATGTCCTGTCCTGTTCCTGTCCTGTCATATAATGTCCTGTCCATGTCTTCACATTCTGTCATGTCATGTCCTATCACATCCTGTCATGTCATATCGTTTCATGTCATATCATGTCCTGTCCCATCCTGTCATATCATGTCCTGTCACATCCTGTCATACCAGTCCCTGTCCCATCCTGTCATGTCATGTCCTGTCACATTCTGTCATATCAGGTCCTATCACATTCTGTCATGTGTCATGTCATGTCCCATCCTGTCAATCATGTTCTGTCCCATTCTGCCATGTCCTGTCCCATTCTGTCATGTCATGTCCTGTCCCATCCTGTCATATCATGTCCAATCCCATCCTGTCATATAATGTCCTGTCCCATCCTGTCATATAAAGTCTTGTCCCATCCTGTCATGTCATGTCCTGTCCCATCCTGTCATGTCCTATCAGTCTCTGTCATGTCATGTCCAATCACATTCTGTCATAGCATGTGCTGTCACATCCTATCATATCATGTCCTTCTCATCCTGTCATGTCCTGTCTGTCCTGTCATCCTGTCATGTCCTGTCCTGTCCCATCCTGTCATGTCATGTCCTCTCCCATCCTGTCATGTCATGCCCTGTCACATCCTGTCATGTCATGTCCTGTCCCATCCTGTCATATCCTATCAGTATCTGTCATGTCATGTCCTATCACACATTCTCTCATATCATGTCCTGTCACATTCTGTCATGAGTCATGTCCTGTCCCATCCTGTCAATCATGTCCTGTCCCAATCCTGTCATGTCATGTCACATCCTGTCATGCAATGTCCTATCACATTCTTTCATGTCATGTCCTGTCACATCCTGCCATATCCTGTCCTGTCCCATCCTGTCATGTGTCATGTCATGTCCCATTCTGTCAATCATTTCCTGTCCTATCCTGTCAGGTCATGTGCTATCCCATCCTGTCATATCATGTCCTGTCCCATCCTGCCATGTCATGTCCTATCACATTCTGTCATGCGTCATGTCATGTCCCATCCTGTCATCATGTCCTGTCCCATCCTATCATGTCCTATCACATTCTGTTATGTGTCATGTCATGTCGCATCCTGTCATACCATATTCCGTTCTATCCTGTTACTATATCCTGTTCCGTCCTGTCATATCAAGTCCTGTCTCATCCTGTCGCATCATATTCTGTTCCTTCCTGTCAGTTGATATTCTGTCCAGTTATGTTACATAATGTCCTGTTCCGTCATATGGGTGTCCTATCCCATCCTGTCATATTATGTTCTGTTACATTCTCTCATATCATACCACGTCCTGTCCTGTCATAGTATGTCCGTCCTGCCATACATTATCCTGTTCCATCTTGTCATATATCGTAACTCGTCCTGTCTCATTATGTCATGTCCCAGTCTGTCACATCATGCCATGCCATGCCCATCCTGTCATATCATGTACTGTCTTATGGTGTCATATGTCCAATCCTGTCCTATAACGCCGTGACATGTCCCTTTCTACTGAAGAAAAGAAACACCAGAAGGTGCTGAGGAGGACCCAGAGAAGTACTGTCTTCACCAGCCTTTAGAGCAGTCCTGTACCACCCTTAGAGGCCTGCACTGAGTTGACGATGGGTACAGGCACGCGCAGGATACCCCATTAAGATATCAAGGGTCAACTGCTCCTGAACACAGGTAAATCAGACTACAGGATGCAACTCGTAACAGCCTTAAAGTAGCATCCCCATGGGTGTACCAGCCCGTATTTCATGACTGCAGAGTCCATTCTACTATATCATGTCCTGTCCCTTGCTGTCACATAGTGTCCTACTCCATCCTGTCCTGTCGTGTTCTGTCCCATCCTCTTATGTCTTGTCCTGTCCCATCCTGTAATATCACATCATGTCCCATGCTGTCATTTAGTGTCCTATTCGATCCTGTCATCTCCTGTCACATCCCGCCTCGTCCTGTCCTATCTTGTCCTGTGCCATCCTGTCATATCATGTCTGTTCCATCCTGCCAATCTATATCCTGCCCTGTGCGGTCATATAGTGTCCTGCTTGATCCTGTCCTGTCATGTCCTGTTCCATCCTGTCGTATCATGTCCTGTCCTTGCTGTTTTATACATCCCGTTCC
>JADBJO010017611.1:20000-24106 GCA_016801955.1 Conus betulinus | reverse complement strand
TCGATCTGTTCTGGTTCCCATCCTGCTATATCACGTCCTGAGCGCATACCTGTTGTATAACTTTGTACATCCGTGTCATATCCTGCCCTGTCCTGTCAGGTTATATCACATCCTGTCCTGTCTTGTCGTATCATGTCCTGTCCCATCCTGTTATGTTACATCCTCTTCCATCCTGTCATATCACGTCCTGTCCTGTATTGTATCATGTCCTGTCCCATCCTGTTATGTTACATCCTCTCCCATCCTGTCATATCACATCCTGTATTGCCCTGACACACCTGATCATATCCATAGCCTTTTCTCCTATATTATGACGCATGATGTTTGTCCCGTCCTGTCCTATCATGTCTTGTCCCATCATGTCATACCATATTTCCTGTTCTAACAATGACAGGAGTCCTGATGTCTGTCCCTTTGTCTGTGAGCCCACATATCCATGTGTGTGTGTGTGTTTGTGTGTGTGTGTGTGTGTGTGTGTTGTGTGGTTGAGACACCACCACGAAAAAGATCTCACGCAGCGTCTCTACTGCATGAAAAAGTGCCCTACTATTCATTTTTTCTCTCCGTGTCTTCGTGCATCCTTGTGTATAATGCCCTCGCCCATGTTTGGCGCTGAAATTTCTCACTCTAATCGAAGCGGATAACATTTTCAAGACTTGACAATGTTATTGCTGATAAATGAATCCTGAATTGAACACCCAAGCCCCCCTCCCCTCCCTCCCCCTCCCCCCCCCCCGTCAACCCCTACCCCCCCACCCACCCACCCCCTCCACACACACTTCCCCCTCTCCCTCCCGCCTCCTCCAGTCATCATCTGTTTTTGCAGTTACAATTCAATCCTGGTAGCTCCGCCCTCGAACTTTCTGCGTGGGCACAGATACAGAACCACCACCTGACGCACCGTGAATGATGGAAGGCTGGTCACACGCAATGTTTGCTCGTGTCTGGGTAGAGGGCGGCGCCCATGCCATGTTCATTCGATATACAGCAATGCGTCGAACCGCTCGCAGCATTCCGGTTTCGAATGTCCACGGACGCTGACAGCCTCAACTCCTAACGTCGCTCACATGGCTTTCCTCCCCTGCTGGAGACTAAGGTTGGTCAAAATCATAGTTGAATGCTCCTTCTTGCGGGTCTTTGAGCAAGATCTGCTTGTCTGTCCAGATTAACCAAACTTTTCCTCTAACAAAATCATTCTGCTCGTCAGGCAAAGGTGGATAGGCCTACCCTTCAGGGGACAGACAGTTGTTCAGTTTAAGAGACAGAAAGCAAGCCAGCCGTTGGCCAATTGTTTGACTGTATACACTTTCAGGGAAACGTACAACAATAACAGAGATGGTGAAACGTGTAAGGTTTTTTTTTGGTGAATACTGGAGTATCAATGCAAATGCCATTGAGGGCAGCACTTCGTATGGGAAAAGTGCTCTAAAGTAATGTGCGCCATATGTTTCAATTACGGACGTGAAATTTGTGATTCGTGTAAACATATTGCTCGTGTAATGGATAGAAACGTTACTCAAGAGAGAGAGAGAGAGAGAGAGAGAGAGAGAGAGAGGAGAGAGAGAGAGAGAGAGAGAAAGTGACAGACAGACAGACAGACAGACAGACAGGCAAAGGTGTATAGATGGATCCTACATAATATAGATAGATAATAGATAGGTCGATCAATCAATAGACAGACAGATGACAGAAGACAGACAGACAGATAGATAGACAGACAGATAAATAGATAGATGTAGGTGTGCATGCATGCACGCGCGCGCGCGCGCGCGCGCGTGTGTGTGTACGTACTAGATATTATCTGTGTAATACAGGGAAACGTCGTATGATACTGGCAAGTCTGTATTACGGGACTTTCGCGTTTAGGTGAACAGGTGGTTGTGTTTGTGTCAGGGCTTTGCTATGCATCGTCCGCAATCAGTCGGGCTAAACAAAAGAGAGTTGCCCCTTTTGACTTATATCTAAACTTTTACATTTGTTTTCCATAACAATTCTTTTTCTGCGTCCAACGTTAACAACTGCTTTTCGTTCACAAAAGCCTACGGTGTGGTTTCACAGAAAGTCTCTTTCCATTACTATGAATCCAAGACGTCAGTGAACTGTCAAAAAAAAAAAAAAATGAAAAAATAAAGGAGAGAAAAATAAATACACACATAGAAAATCAACTTGCAGTTTATTCTCAAGAAAGAGCATCGGCGATGGTATTAGCGTGTCCAGGGATAGGTTCAACGATGAAACAAATCTCCAACAACATCAATGACCAGCACAGGAGACAGTTTTGTACTTTGTTTTTTGAACATTTGCAAAACTGTGAGAGGGCAAAGCTAAAGATCCGTCCAAAGAGCAATCTTGCCAATATTAGCGAGACACTCACGTTCGATGATAAAGTATCGTTGTTGCGTAGGCGACAGTTTTGCACTGGCGAACGACACGGGTCGTAGACGATCATCTTTTTTCCCCCCAAGGAACAGTGCTCCAAGTCCGGTAGAGACAGGTTCGATACGGACGACAAAATCCTTCTGCAAGGAGGCAGCAGAAGGACGGCAAGAGACCTGAGGATCCACTGGATTTGCTGTGAAGCTTGCTGACACTCACCAACCTCCCCTCCCCTTCACACCACCACCCCCCCCCCCCCCGCTTCCCCCTCTCCCTCCCGCCTCCTCCAGTTATCTCTGTTTTTGCAGTTACAATCAATCCTAGTAGGTCTGCCCTCGAACTTTCTGCGTGGGCACAGATACAGAACACCACCTGATGCACTGTGAATAACTGGGAGGCTGGTCACACGCAAATGTTTACTGGTGTCTGGGTGGAGGGGGTCCACACGTATGTTCATTCGATATACAGCAATGCGTCGAACCGCTCGCAGCATTCCAGTTTCGAATGTTCACGGGACGCTGACAGCCTCAACTCCTAACGTCGCTCACGTGGCTTTCCTCCCCTGCTGGAGATTAAGGTTGGTCAAGATCATAGTTGAATGCTCCTTCTTGCGGGTCTTTGAGCAAGATCAGCTTGTCTGTTCAGATTAATCAAACTTTTCCTCTAACAAAATCATTCTGCTCGTCAGGCAAAGGTGGATAGGCCTACCCTTCAGGGGACAGACAGTTGTTCAGTTTAAAAGACAGAAAGCAAGCCAGCCATTGGCCAATTGACTGTATACATCACTTCCATGGAAACGTAGACAATAACAGAAATGGTGTATTAGAAATAAGTTTTTTTTTTTTGTGGTGAATACTGAGTATCAATGCAAATGCCATTGAGGGGAGCACTTCGTATGGGAAAAACGCTCTAAAGTAATATGTACCATTTGTTTCAATTACGGACGTGAAATTTGTGGTTCTTAAAACATATTGTTTGTGTAATGGATAGAAACGTTACTCAAGAAGAGAGAGAGAAGAGAGAGAGAGAGAGAGAGACAGACAGACAGACAGACAGAGAGAGAGACAGACAGACAGACAGACAGACAACAGACAGGCAAAGGTGGATAGATGGATCCTACATAGATAGATAGATAGATAGATAGATAGATATATCTGATAGATCTATCGATAGACAGACAGATAGATAGATAGACACAGACAGATAGATCGATGAATAGATAGATGTATGGTTGTGCGTGCATGCGCGCGCGCGCGCGCGCGCGCGTGCTTGTGTACATACTAGATAATATCTGTGTAATACAGGGAAATGTCATATGATACTGGCAAGTCTGTGTTACAGGGACTTTCGCGTTTAGGTGAACAGGGTGTTGCGTTTGTGTCAGGGCCTTGCTATGCAGCGTCTGCAATCAGTGGGCTAAACAAAGAGAGTTTCCCCTTTTGACTAGTATCTAAACTTTTACATTTGTTTCCATAACACTTCTTTCTGCGTCCAACGTTAACAACTGCTTTTCGTTCACAAAAGCCTATGGTGTGGTTTCACAGAAAGTCTCTTTCCATTACTATGAATCCAAGACGTCAGTGAACTGTCAAAAAAAAAAAAAAGAAAAAAAGAAAAAAAAAAGAGAAAAAAAAATACAACACATAGAAAAACAACCCGCAGTTTATTCTCAAGAAAGAGCGTCGGCGATGGTATTAGCGTGTCCAGGGATAGGTTCAATGATGAACACA